>JANHGB010070768.1:0-13762 GCA_026283785.1 Coracopsis vasa
AACAGTTTAGTAACTAAGGTATAACACAAATCACTACTGCTACCACCAATAATAATAATGATAAGGGAAATAACAAGTGAAGAGAATACAACAGCTCACCACCCCATCGACCGACACCCCCAGCCAGATCCCCGGCAGAGATCTAGCCCTTCCGGGTAACTGCCCCCAGTTCCACATCCTGGGCATGACGTGCTGTGGTATGGAATACCTCTTTGACTAGTTTTGGGTCAGGTGTCCTATCTCTGCTTCCTCCCGGCTTCCCCTACTCCCTGGCAGAGCATGAGGCTCAGAAAGTCCTAAACATCACTAAGTCACAACTGAAAACATTGGTGTTATCAACGTTGTTCCCAGGCCAAAAGTCAAAAAACACAGCATTGCACCAGCTACTAAGAAAGAGAAAAATGACTGCTACTGCTGAACCCAGGACAACAAAAAATAACTGTAATTGTTTATTTGCTCCTGCCACCCTAACAGAAGAAAAATGAAAAGCAAATTTGCCAAAGCCTAGCTGGGTCTCTGGCTTGTTTGAGTGTCTCTGCTGAAGGCTCTGAAGGGGCAGACTATGCTTTTCACCATGCAGAAATGGCCCTTCAAGTGGTGAAACCTTTCCACCATCTGTCCATTCTGGAAGTACCACCTGGGAAGAAGGTGCCACAGTTTGGTTCTGAGACATCCCATGAGACAAGGATTGAAGCTCTGTGGGGCTTGAGTTATTTTATGCTTAAGTGGTTCTTAAAGAATTCTTCAAGTGTTTCCAGGAGAGGGAACGAGAGAGAAAAAGACCTTGTCCTCTTGATATGAAGCAGGCAGGTTTGGCTGACTTTCATCAAGCTGCATGAGATGCTCACTTGGTAAGCCAAGCAAGTGACACATTTGAGGCAGCACAGATAAAGTGCAACTGCAATCTCCACTGCTGTTTTGTAGTCTATAAAATAGCTTTCTGCTTGTGGTAGTTGGCAAACTTGTAGGAGCCCAGGAGGACTCTTGCTGCTGGCACATACATTTTAATGGCTGAGTACACAGAAGGCCATCAGGGATCACTGATAACAATATCATTAAATGTGGAAGCATCACACTGTGCATTACAGGTCATGGATATCTATTAGCCATAGTGAGCTGACAATTGTAATTGCTGAAGTTGGACATTATAGCTATATCTGCATTAATAAATTAAATAGTGCCAAGGTCCAAGGACCACCTCAGTGGTTGATGCTATCACATGCCCCAAGACCTACCAACATCAAGGGGGCTTGTAGGTGAGTATGCTTAACTGGAGAGATGCACACACATCCCCCATGGTGCTAAAAACTCAGTAGGCTGGAAGAATAGAAGGGCTATCCAAGCAAAGCAATCTCAAAAGAAGTCAGGATCCCAGGGTTTCAGAGAAGAAATTCAAACAGAAATAAGAAAGGATAGTGCATGTTACCCAGAAAAAAGAATTCCTTGATTTATTCAGATTTATTTGAGACTGAACCATTCCCTGGCTATGGAGCAGCTGCACAGGTTTTGGTATTATTTCTTCAAGAAGAAATAAAGATGTTCTCCTGCTACTCTTTGCATGTAGCAAGAAAGCAATGAAAAAAATAACTATACAATTACATTTTTTTGTCCGCTGTTCTTTTTCCCACTCATTCCTCCTCCTTCCTCTAGCTATCATCTGCATAGCAGCAATCAGCTAACATATATGGAACAAGGTCAGTCCCATACCAGGTTGAAAGCTGCAAGCAAGAAGAGGTCTTTCAAGGAGAACTGCAGCTGCCTTCATTTGACTTTCACTCATTAAGGCTTTTGTGCATGCCATGGGATGCCCTGAAATGGGTACGGGTTGAGATATTTACATTTGCTTTTTGGCTCCATAGCTGATGATTTTTTGTTATTTTGAAGATCCAAGACAAAAAATAATAAAGCTCCTAAGAGCTGCTAAGATTAGCTACATTGTTTAGATAAATAGATTAGATAATAAAATGACATAAAAGAGAAAGCCTATTTTAGGAACATGCCTCCTGCTACACTCAACTCATTTACAGGATTTGGAGTCTTGTAGCAAACCCTCTCATCCACACTTCTGTTTAAGAATTCCTGTTAGCTTCTGTCATCTTTCATCAAATTCCATTCAGATTCAAATTCCCTGTGCTGGATTTTAACTTGAAGGCCAAGATTTTCTTAAAGGAGCAAAACAGGTTGAAAGAAATCCTGAGAATTAAGATTCTGACTACAGTTTCCCTACATGTTCTGGCAAGGAATTTTGAGCTCTGAACTGTATTTGTTGAAAACAGAAGTTCCAAACGTGACATGTCTTATAGCTTTTATTCAGCTGAATATTGAATAGTATTGTACAGACTTTAAAAGTTATGATATTTTTACACTTTTTCTTTTTTGTTGGTATACTTAAAGGACTATCAGATGCAGAGACTTAGGTGACACAGCTTTTCATTGACCTCATTTTTTTTAAAGCATCTCAAAGATACATCTCTCTAAAATTATGCAGTAATGCATTCAAGAATTTAAAGCAGTAAATTTTTCCAATGACCTTGATCTAATGCCATGTGTAACGCACATGTGTGCTGTTTTCAATCATGTGAGCCTATAGGGGGTTTAAATTACTCTAAACATTTAAAGCAGGCTGAACCATATATATATGAGGCTTTGAGAATTCAAACAAAACCAATTGCAAGTTTTTAAGTAGTTTGAATATTATCTTTGCCTGGCTGAGCTTTAAACTAATAAAAGCCAATTTTAATTTTTATTTTTTAAAAAAGGATCCTTTTTTAAAGGATAAAAAAGCCCTAGCTCCCTAGCTGAGAACAATATATTTAAGAGATAAGAAGGTTAGATAGAGGTAGGAATATCTGCTTAAAAATGTCATGGGCTTGATGGCTTTGGATCAGTGAATTTAGCTGATGCTGAAGAATCAGGCTTAACCGTACTGTTGAAGTAAGTAAAATTTTCAAATTGAGGAGCCAAATTCTGCTCCAGCTTGAGAGTTACAAAGTCTCCTGCCCATATCGCTTTCAGTGTCAGCGGCTCCAGCCCATTTTCTTTCCACCTTACCATTATGTGGTTTCCTACCTCTTACTCTGATGGCAAAAGGTCTGGAGGTGGCTCTAAAGCAATCACAAGGTCCAGCTTTTTCTGGGAGACATATTCTGAGACACCCCAGAGCATTTCTTCAGCACTCAGCCTGCATGGGTGGAGGTGGTGTTTGTATTAATGTCTTCAACTAGCTAAAGTAATATTTTTGCCAGCATGACTATCTAGTGACCATTGACACCTCTGAACCTGTGTAAAATTGTTGAAACACGCCAGAAAGATGAGAAAAGCACAGAGAAGCCTGCTGAAGGCCCAAGTCATATACACCAAAATCCCTGTTCAGATACAGCAAGGCACAGGCACAGGCACATGGGAATAAGAGAAAGGTTGGCTCGTTTCAGCCCACATAGATGTTGGATTGGGGTCCACAGATAGAACCACCTTGTTCTGCATGGTCCTGCCAACCATGTTTGATCTTCTCTGTGTGACAAAGTATTTTTTAAAAAGGTTTTGTGGGTGCAAATACCTAATGGTTAAAACCCCCAAAATCCTAATGATCCATGCAATAAATCCATCTTTGCATTTCTTGATTAAATTTAGCAAACATTGACACTGCTCACACATCCAAACATATTTCAAAACCCAGACATTAGCTAAGCATAAACTTATGTGTATTCTTGAAACATAAGTGCACAGGACAGTGAATGGAAAGGAACTGGATTAAAAGCTGGTGGCCCTTACTGGTGAATGAGCTGATATAAGCAATTTGAGTTGATACCAATTCATGGCATTGTGCAGTTAAGGAAACAAAGAACAAGTGCAAAAATCCCAATTAATTTAATTGCTTGAAGTGGGAATCTAGCTTTTCCCCAGACCACAGGGTGATAACAGAAAACAAGTTCTCTGTTATCAAGTATGAGCAACGTTGCCTTGACACAAAATCCTCAATAATTCGCTTCTTTTTTTTTCCTTCTTTTTCTTTCCTTCTTTTTTTTTCTCTCAAAGTACATAAAAATCCCTTTCCAACTTTTTGTCGTTTTGCTTCTATTTTCAGTCTTTCTGATTTTTCTGGTCCAAGAGTATCTTGGTGTCTGAGATTCCATTAAAGAATCACTTTAAACCATAATTTCTTGCTCTGACACATGATAATGAACTGTAAACTAACCGTGCTTGTGTCCACTTAGCCTCTTTCCTAAGGGTGGCCCATATCAGGGAATCTGACATCACAATAAAGGTGTACTTTATACTCTGTGTACTAGAGAAAACAAGTAAGAAACCAGTAGCAATGTTTCGTAAGATTTTGCTAAGATTTACCACTGACTACTCAGCTTTCTAATGACCACTTGACTTTCCTGTTAGAACAAAAGCACTATTTTGGATCCACCCTGTATTCTAAAAAAAAAAATATGCAATTTATGTGTTATTTCATCTGCAAATAATTTAGCCCTTTCTAAAGTTAATGTTTAAATTGAACAAATTAAGGTGCTGTTGCAGAAAATTGAGCCCTATAAATGTGGTATGATCACTGGAAAAAAATATAAGAATAGCCTTTCTAAAGGACAAAAAATATGATCTGAGATCATCAGACTGGTCAATGATGCTTTCAGCACTCACAGCAATATCAGAACCCTGCTCGCAGAATTGTTCAGGTTTTTCTACACTCTCCCATCAGTCAGTGCCTCTGCAATGAGGGCTTCAGGGCAGGCGTGGGAAGGGGAGACAGCAGAAAGGCTGTTCAGCAGCAGTGGCTTTATTAGCAGTTTAATGCTATATCAGTCACAGTCTCAGAGATTTCTCTGGGAATGTTTCTGGGCTATGCAGACATGCACATATATGAGCCTACACACACAGAGGAGGGAAATGGCAACACCCAGGTTGTGTTTCGGAGTCTGGCTGTTGTGCTGATGATATTTAGTATATATTATTCTGCTGGGCTCCTCTAAATGGCTCTGAGCAAGCAGCAAGGAAGTAAGTTGTCTCTTGGTCTTTTTCTCGCTGTTGAACATTGAACAAACTGGAAAACCAGGGAGAAAAGGAAAATAAGACTGTGTTTTTCCTTAGGAGTCACTGAATGTGCTCTGGGGACAGTGCTGAGCAGGATGAGAGGGAGGAGGCGGGGAGAGCCTGCAGAAGGGCAGGCACTGAAGAGTGTAAAGTTAACTGCTCTTGCTCCATCCCTATGGCTGTGGGGTGAGCAGTTTAAAGAGGCAAATCCATATCTAACCTTACAGTGACACCGTGCCTTCTCCCAGTGATTAACAGAGTCGTAACAAAATGGATTCTGCTTCTACTTGTTTGCAGCTTGCCTTCACTCTTGCATAAAGAGCAAGTGCATTAAGAATAACTTCTCATTCTGCAAGTTTCTGTGAGTTTCTTTTTAACCCAACAAGCTCCATCTAAAAAGCAGGTGCTCAGACATGCATACACTTAGGGTAAATGAATCACCATCTTCACCCACTGGTCCAGCATTTCTCATCCCACATTTCTCAGCAGCTAAAATTTATCCTGTTGTTTGGCTTGGCATGTAGCTGTTTATTTATGGTTCTTTTACTTTTATGATACTAATGCATCCTGATATTGGAATGGTCACCATGTTTTTCAAAGTAAATATCTTCCTATTCACCAATACCGTAATTTTGTTCCCATCACATTTGATGGGGAAGGAATTTACTTTTCCAAAATTGCATTGCACATACAGTTTGGCTTACCTGTCCTTATTCCATTTTGTCAGCCGGTGGTGCCAGGAGGAAGACGTGGTTTTGCTGCCAAGTGACAGGATTGTGGTGCTCAGGGAGGTCCATTTAGTGTCAGGAATCTGGGCTGGAAGCTCATTGTTGCAATTATCTGTATTTCTCTGGAGGGTGACTGACAGTAGGGTCCTGCTGGGCAAGCAGGAGGCCTTTCCTCATGCCAGGCATTGCAAAGTCTTTGCTGGACCTGGTGGGAAGATCTTGAAGGAAGTGGGGCAAGGGGATGTTAAATTTTTGCTCTAACTGGGAGGATTTGGAAGCAGCAGAAATTGTACGGGATTTTTCTGGCAGGGGTGATTTGCACAGTACTGTTTGGCAAATCTACCACTGTTGCTGGCTGCTGCTGGCAGGTTGTGGCTATACAACTGAGGCAGTGAGGGGAATGTCGTGGTGATTCTGCTGCTGCCAGTGGTGTGGGTCCCCTGACTACTTTAGTTGCAAGGAGAAACAGAGAGGCATCTAATAGACCTTGTCAGGGAAGTGAGGTCAAAGAAATGGTTTGGTGTACATGCCAGGGCTATCCAGGGCTTCTGGACATCCTGTCCCACTGTGAGTAAGCATTACTTCACGGTAGTTGGACTCAGGATCTATCTCTAAGTTTAAACACTTCCTTTAATCACTGCAGCATTCTACTTCTGTGTGTTTGCTGGATCCTGTTCATAAAATATTTATCATGCTGTTTCTGCATCAACAAGGTCTAAAAGACACTGAAATGGGAAACAAAGACTTGCCTTTAATAGGATAAATTAAGCTTTTCCACCATTCATTAACCACCAATTTCCCTGCTTCATAAAAATATCTGTTACATTTTGGAAGACAAACAGATATAGAAGATAGTGGGCATCCATGGGAAAAAGGCATTATTTGTCACAATTTAAGGAGTTTACAATGATGACCCAAAGGAATTTCCTAAATACTGCAACATCTTGTGATAGATTGAACTAATAATAGATATTTATCTCTACTGGAGATGCAAGCTAATGGCCATCATGAAACTCTATTATGATATTAGATTCTTATTTTCCAATTACATAAGGTTTACTTTTCAGAGGAAGTGAATGTAGCAAGATAATTTCAGTATAAAAGTTATGCAGTCAAAGGAACATGATGCTATTCCAACTGTCACCAACCATTTCTATTACGGAGCACTGCCAATTCCCAGAATTTATTCTGTTGTCCTTCTTAAAGTCTAAGCTCCTGGAACATAGGAAACTCAGCTTTTCATTTTTAATGCATGAGAAAGTCTGTTTCTAGCTCTTCTTGATGCATGGAAAAGTCTGGAAATGTGAATATCTGAGAAAATAGGGCAGTTGAAAAACAACTTTTCTTTTCCTAACCTCATAAATTTCAACTAATCTTCCAAATCCAATCACACTCAAAATCAGAAATATTGCTTATAGTGATACGGGCAGATCTTGACCATAACCTATGTCTCTCTCAGTATGGCAGACAACATAGCAACATTAAAGTCCCAGCTCAAAAGAGGCTACAGAACAAAATTAATACCTTGCCTGAATTTTCATATAAGTGAAACCTAACTTCTCCACTGTGCCTCAATCAGCAATGCATCTAAATACAAACACAGTGACAAGTCAGATTTAAATGTGCAAAAATATTAAAGAACAAAGAGTATTTCTGTTGCATGTTATCTTACATGACCTTATTTTTTTCCTTAAAGGTGTTGTAATTGTAATTAATTGACTGTATAAAGTGATCTTGGTAGAATTTGCAAGAAAATGTGTTTACATGCCCGGTCACTTCGTCCTGGTGAATGGGATATAGAGACTGGTCTCCTTGCAAGGTCTGAATTTCCTCATTCTAAGGAGGACTAGGGTTTTCTTTCATGTACCTCTTTTTTTCTGTGTGACTAATATATTCAGCAGAGATGAACCACCAACTGTAGATGATATGTTTCTCGCCTTGGGTCTATCTAGTGAATGATACACAAAAACCCAAGAAAAATTGTGTTTGGGATTTTAATTGAGAGATTCGCCAAGGGTTAAAGCAGGTTTTAAATTATATGGTGGAGGACAGAACCATGGAATTCCACCACTACCTAGTACAGTATCTGTGCTCGAAATTTACAGCGTGCAGCCAGGCTTGAAGAGAAAAACCTGGAAAATAATAAAACAAAAAAGTTATCTATCATCTTTGTTTCATTGATTGCTCAGAATAGCAAGTCTATGGTTAAGTTGAACATATGAGAAAGAAAACTTTTCCAAGTATATTTTTCTGTCCAGCAGTATAAAGGATCAGCAGTGTGGATGAGTGATTTCTGATGTGACAAAGTCATCATAGTTACCCTTATAACAGGCAGAATCAAATGCGTTTTGATTTTGTCTTTAGGTGCAGTAAGCAGAGATGAGACTTTTCCATTTAACTGGTAAACAAAGCCCACAGTAAGTTTTCTGGCATCTGGAGTGAAGGCTTCTGGAGGTATTTAGTTCCGCATAGAGCATGTGCAGTGTGCGAGTTTGGCTTGCTCCAGTCAAACAGGAAGCAAATAACCTGGGGAAGCACATAACAAACATGTTTGAACACTTTTGTTGGGATAAACAAACAAGCAAAAAGCATAATTTATTTTATGACTACAAATATAAAGAATTTCACATGGGGCAGAAGGATTCTGTTGTACATTCTTCCCATTTAAAATCCAGATATGTTTGCGTCCAGTTTAGCAGAGTCTGATCTCACATGAACCACCAACTTTATCATCCTTTTTTCATGACTTGTAATTAGCTTTTAGAGAAAGATTTTATTTTTGGCAGAAAGGCATAAAGAGGGTGGAATCAGAAGAGTGGAACACATTTCTGATCCCACGCCTTTCATGAGTGCACAAAAGAATCCCATGTCTTAACCTCTGGGTTAAACATTTGCTGTGAGCTTAATTCGTTGACAGCCAATGCTACAGCTACCAAACTCAGCAGAAATATATTTAGTTTAATGGGGTTTAGATTAGGGTCATGCTAAAGAATGTTTTCTTCTTTGGACTCCATACACTGCTGTGAACGTGTATATAGAGCTCCATTAATTGTTGGAGCTTTTTATTAGCAACCAAACAATCTCACATGCCTTAGATTGACTGGGTCTCCTTGTTTAAAACAAGTTGAGATATACAGAAAGTCAATATAATATGAGTCTTTTAGACAAACTGCAGAAAAAGAAACTGCCGTGATTTCATTTCCCAATTTTTTTCTTCATATTGCATTAAATGACCCGTGACTTTGATTAAATTGAAAATTTAATGTATTGGCATTTACAATGCCTTAAGATTTATATTTTTGTCATGGTTTCTATTAATATTCCAGTTTTATTTTATTATATTTCTTGGAAAAACTCATTTCAGAGGACTCTACCAGCTGCCACAGAATGAAACATAAATATTGGAGAAGCCAAGGTTTCTTTGTTCTCCCAAACCAGGTGGGACAAGTGATGGTACCTAATTGCTCCAAAGGGATTCAGAAGGTTTTGGCCCACCAACTCTTTTCCTTGAGTTTTCCATTTCCATATAAGAGCAAGAGAGATATCAATATAATTTGTAGATGAAGTTGTTTCTAAGGGAGGAGTCAGATGCTTGAGGGAAATCAAAGTCTCATTGTGCCTTGTGATAAGACATGAAAGGAGCCATGGCCACCATTAAGGCTGCTAAAAAAAAATTACCTGTTTTTCCAGTGTTTAAAATGATTGCCAGAATTGCTGGTTTCTGCTGGTATTTCCCCATGCCTGCATAAACCTACTCCTCAAGCTGATTTTTATAAAGAAGGTTCAGTATAAATAATTCAAGTGTTTCTAAATGAAAGAAAGAATAATTTTGACTATCTGAAAATGAAACCAAACCAAATGTTACAACAGTTGCACCAAAGATTCTTGCAAAATTTGGCAGGAATGTGATTTTCTTTGGGGGAATCCTATGCAATACTGTGAACATACCTTTTAGCCTTCCCATGACAAGCCAAGCAAAATTAGCTGTGGTTTAAACTTCCAGAGTTCTTAGATGATCTTCTTTATTAGGGTTGAGTTTAATGCTGAATTTGTTTGTTGCAAAGTGTGGTTGAACCTACTGTAGTGTTTGTCCCCATCCGCTGGTTAAACCCATTGTGCACAAACTAACTTACATCGATGCGTGACTTTCACCTGCAGCTATTTCTGCTTCAGGGACTTTTCACGTGACAAGCTCCAGGAGAGAGAAGATGAGACTGAATCTTCTGTGCTTTTAGTGCTTCCTGCAGCTGGCAGCCTGACAGTGAGGGAAAGTGGAAAAGACAGACTAGCTACAGCAGAGGATGGGGGGAATGGCAGCTAGGAGAGAGGTGCAAAATACATGCAAATTAAGGGGTTGACAGAAGAGCAGGTGAGGGCCTGGGAAAAGGAGGGATGGACAGAAACAGAAAAATTGCTGGGTAATAACTCAGAAGTCAGAAGCTGGTACAAAGTTGCTGGAGAGACTGCAGGAAAGAAAGGAGGGGTGGGGGAGGCTGAAAAGAAAAGATTTCTGATGAGGGAAGCATTCTGTCCTCCGTAATTCAAAATTGGTGTCAAATTTTGGAATCTTTTCCAGGAAAACACTTTGAGAAGTTCAGTGACAGCATCTGTGCATACACATGTGTGTTTTGTATGTGTGGATGTACCTGTTGCTCCTAAAATGAGACTGGGTAACTGGGATCCATATGTTCCTTGCCCTTTGACCACCTGACATTATAACTGTAAAACTGAACCTTTTGTATGTGTATATACATGTATATAAGAGAAAGACCTTGGCTTCCTACTGGGAAACAAAACCAAAAGGTGTGCCTTTGGTGCAAGTACAAATGGGACACTAAACAGGTAGACAATAAAATAAAAATAGCTGTTCTGTATCTTGAAAGGAAATGAACGGAGTTTGAACCTTAATTAACTCCTTCTTTAAGTATCAGACAGCAATCAGTAGAAATTGTGGAGTAGGAGCTTTTTGCTCTTGAAAACATGGAGTCTTTGCTTCCCTGCCTCCTTCCCTCCCCACAGCTGCAAGAATGCAGCTGAGATTAAGAATGTGGGTTTGGTTTTTTTCAATAGCACTTGTAAAAATCAAGTCCACAATCAACTAGAAAAAGCAAAGCCATCATGAAAGGAAGTAAACACACAGCCTTGCTCTGTGTGTATCATGCTGGCTGAAATCTAGCCTCTCCAGCACAGCTGAAAGCCTGCTCAGCAGTCTGTGCGGAAGGAGCTGGCAGCCTTCAACTAGCCCCTAATGAGCCTCATCAAACAAACAAACACAAAAAAAGAGGCTTCACAAATTAGCACTGAAAGCAAGTGTTAGATGATTCTTCTGGTTTTCTACAGTGCATACACCCCCACTGCCTCTGGAGGTGGGGGGAATCTGTCCTAAAATTACCCCTCTAAATGTAGGGCATCTGTTTTAAAAACGACGTTCATCCTTTGTCTGGAGGCAGTAATGCAAAACTTGGGGTGAGTCTCTGGAACCTTCAGATAAGGTAAACCACTTCTTGAAGTGACCCCTGCCACTGATGATAAAGACCTGGTCAAATTCTTTGTACTGTAATTGTCTTCTGCTGAGGGGTTCTGAGAAGACCACCAGTTTGTAGGGCAGTTGCAAGGATGAGGAGCACAGCCCAGTAAGTTAGACTTCATGATAACTATCCCACACACATTGTGTTTCACTGGCTTTACTGATGAGTAGCATTGTTCTGCATAACTGCAAAAGGTGTACCTCTTTCTCCTAGTACAGCTTTTCATGTCAGAAAAAAACCCTGTTATCTCACCAGCTTGCAATACTACTATGGGTATCTATTTCTCAGAATAGGACCGTATTCTTCAGTAAAATTTGTATGTGATTTGCAAATATGGAAGGAACAATATATTCTTTACCATGCCAAAGTTTCTGCAAATGTGGCAGGAACAGCACAAGCTGCTTACTGAATTCCCTTTTTTTCTTCAAAAAAGCACTCTGATTTGTTATAAGAGCAGACTGCAGAATAATTCTTACATAAAACCACACAGCACAATTTCTCCTAATTATTTGTCCTTGAAAGGTGACTTTCTAAGCTATCTCCTGATGCACTTTTTTTTCCTCACTGTGATTCTTTGCACAACTGTCCCCATGACAAATACAATTTGAACTGAGGACAGCCCTGTTTGGAGTGCACGCATCAAGAGCCTTTTCCAATGAGATACAGCTCCTGCCTTAATGAGAATAATAGCCTTATGACAATTACAGGGCTTTCAATTGCAAATACAGCTTCAGTACAGCGTACTCGCGTCTCTCCTTACTGAGCAATAAACTGTCAAATTTTGCTTCTTTGTAGTTAAAAAAAAATAGGTTAAATACTGCAGTGTTGGTGTAGAGGAACAAGGCTTTGCTTTAGTCTTGACTCCTTTCTCAGGAAGGAAGAGTGCTGCGAAGGCTTCTGGGGAGGAGCCTACCCCAGCAGTTTTGTTACCCTGCACTCCAAAGAGATACAAGAGCACCCAAATGGGAATTTTTTTCTGTCTGTAACTGAGCAAGAAAATGCAATACCGCGATAATCCTAATGTGCTTCAGCCACTTGCAGTCCTTTGGACCAGACTGGACCTAGAGCAGAGCAAAACACTCTGCAATGTAATTGTAGAAGTTATTGCATCCTCAGCATGAACTGTTAAACGCTATAAATCTGCTTCTGCTCGTCTGCACTGCCAGTTAATGTAGATATAACCCAGTCATGTGTAAGGGCAGGAATGTGACAAGTGGAGGTGTGGGCTCTCTGGCAACTGCCAAAGAAGTGAGGGAGATTCCATCGGCAGGGTGACATGGTGATGTGTCTGCAATGGACAGTAGTGAGGAAAAATAACAGGAAAAGGCTGCAGGACTGGAGATGTCTGAGCAAGCCAACACACTGCATCTAGAGCTGCAGCCATGCCAGATACCAAAGTGAGTCTGCGAGGTCTGGCTGAAGTGAGGTATGCAGAGCTGCCATAGGGAATCGGCTGAGACTAAACTCAGAAGCACTTTCCTGGATGCTCAACCATGAATTAATTTCACATATCGAAAGCATAGCCAGAATTATGGCTACACAGGTTACGGTAAAACTTATCTCGTTTTGGTGAGTCCTTATCCAGACAAAATTAGAATAATCTTTTCCGAAATGGCTACCACTGTTCCGAAACAAATCTGAGGGACAATAGACTGTCTAAAGCCAGCAACCAGTGAATCATAGTGGATTGCTGATGAAAATGTAACTTGGTATTGTTTGGCATGGCACATCCAGTGATGTCAGCCGAGTGCAGTAAAATGAAAGTGATTGATCTTGTCCTGCTTCATTTGCTGAGGCGGAGACTTGGAATCAAGTTGTGCAAAGCAAAACTCACTTTTTCTTGCTTGTTTTAATTCATGGAGTAGCAGCTTTAGTGTGTTTTCACTTTTCTAACAGTTTAATTCTGAAAATGTTGAAATAAAACATTGCTGGTTTTGGAAAAATCTTTTTAGAACAATTTTATGTTGAATTAAATACAATTTCATGAGCTGTTTTGGTCAGTCTCACTTTGTGTGTTTTGGCAGCAAGAAGAAAAACACCCTAAACTAAAACCTTACAATGACAAACCGTGTCCTCCAGCTCTATCCCTGACTGACATGTAAATTTGGAGAAATAATCTGTTAGGTGGAGTGTAGCCACTCTGCTAGGCACCGAGGGCAGCAACCAGAGCTGGGTTCGGTTTTTAAGAGCTGATAGTAAACTCCAGCCTGAGTCTGCACTTCAAAAAGTGGAAAAATTCATGTCTCTGCACATTCAGTGAGTGATATTGCCTTCCTTCAGACTTTCCAATTACTTAAAAGAACAGTATCATCCTGAGGGAAGAGAGAAAATGAAGACAAGGAAAAAATGACAACATTAAACAACCACCTACCCATTCTTTTCTGTACAACAATACAATAGCACATTCCTCCCATCTTTCCTGATGGAGAAGCTGCAAAGGCAGCTGGAGGTTTCCCACCCCAGATAACCCCA
>JANHGB010070771.1:0-39438 GCA_026283785.1 Coracopsis vasa
AGGGTGGGGCCAGTTCTGCGCACGCTGAGCCTCACCTAAAAAATCCACTGCGCAGGCCTGAAGGGTCTACCCACACTAGCTAGAACAATTTAAAGTAACTTTGATGCTTCAACAATGCATTTTCTAAACAATTCACTGAGTATAAATTGGCAGCATTATATTACAAAGGAACCTACTGGTACTGATGTAGCTGATACAGTTTTTATGCATTTAGCTTTGTTAAAGCCTAACCCCCTCCATGAAGCAATTAAGATCATTTGTAAATGTGCAAAGTTAATTTAGAAATTATAAAATTAAGGCTAATGAACTCAATTCTAATAAATGCACAGGCCAGCGGTTGTAGCAGTTTCTCAAACCTTTCTTTATTTCTAGGTTCAGCTTAATAACACATTCTATCTCACAGTGGTGACAGTGTGATAGGATCTGATCTTCAGAGTGGTTGAGACTGCAGGAGGAACGGAGCATGGCTGGAAGGGACCAGCTGCTCTGCCTGGCAGAAGCCCACCTACAAGCCTCACTCCACCATGGGTTCAAGGTCCTCAGCAGGACTCCACGCCCCTAACTGCATGACTCCTCTTTGTGGGGAGATGGGTACCTGCATCTGTACAGCAGGTAATTCAATGCCTCCCAATGATGAAATATGTTGGCAGTGCACAGATTTCACATAATTGACATGGAGCACTGGTGTGCCTACCTTCGCACTGGGACTTTGAGGAAAAGCAGCAGCCATCCCCTCACTGAGTCCTTTCCCAAGCGCATGTGGCACACAGCTAGGGCTCCTGAAAGCACACACAGAGCAGCACCTCCTTTACCTCCTCTGCTACACTTCTCCTGGGTGTGCAGGCACCCACACAGTGCCTGCGCCATCTTCCAGGGAGGCTTGAGAAACCTAATTTTAGAGCACTTCCACTTAGGCTGACTAGGGTTTTTTCATTTCTCCTTCTCTTGCCTGGAGTTTCTTTGTAGATCCAAAGACCTTGGTGATTTTATTCTCCTAAACACATCTGCTTTTTCCCAGACTGAAGTCCTCAAAATCCTTTTTACGATGTCACACTTGGTTACTGAGAGAGTGTTTTGAAGTGGGTAGAAGGTTTTAGCTTCAGAGACTGAACAGCAGGAGATGATTAACACTTAGGGAGCAAAGCTGTTTATTGTGTTTTAAATAGTGCAGAAGAGTTTGGTTTTTAAATTGCCTCTAATTAGTATAATGTACTTGTGCCTATGCACACCTGATCTCTACTTCACCAGCACCAAGGTCCTAACCAGACTACTAAACAGAAGCACCAAAATCCACAACATGAAAGAACAACTGCTTTTTTCTTCTACAAATACATGCTCGGGTGGTCTCCACAGGTGAGAAGAACATAGGGACTGCAATACCCTCACCAGTTCTCAACACACCTTCAGGCAAAGGAAAATACAAACAGCAGGTTAAATCTCCAGTGGGTGCAGGGAATAGCACAAAACATCAATCGAGCCTGGCTTGTCCCTCCTGCATTTCACATTTGTTCCTGAGATGCTTTCCTCCAGGGATACTGAAGTACTACTTGCCTCTTGCTGCTCTGAGTTAACAAGTGATGCAGCAAAAGAAATATTGGGAGCTTAGATGGTCCTCTCTTCTCCAGCTGCCTGCTATAAAAGACATTTCAGGAGGCAATCTGCTTGCAAAAGGTGTCCCTGGCTGAGGAGTCACACAGGTGAGTGGAGCCAGGCGGGAGACCCAATAGCCACACTTGGTCCTTTTCATCTCTTTAATTCTTGCCTTGCTTACACCCAAATGTGACACTATTTAGGAAGGTGTCCTCTCTCTGCACCTGCACAGCTAAGATTACATACCACGAACGTCCCCACAGCATAAGGTCGGGGGCATTAGTCTGCACCACAAAGCGACACACCAACATCTTGGTTGGGCAGGGCACATGGGAGCCTAAGAACCCTGATCCTGACCCAGCAATCCCAACTGCTATTGCAGGGCACATGGCTTGTGTTCACACCTTCCTAACCTTTGGGACGACTTGGCATGTCTCTGGTTATTCAGCATCTATCCATGGCCACACTAAGGTGATTGAAGAAGGAACCCTGGTGTCACCCTACAGGCACTTACTTCATATGCTGTTTATCAAATTCCTTCCCTATATTTTACTGAAGTTTCTGGAAGGAGATTCAGAAGCAAAACCCTCATGCACAACAGCTGCAGGGTGTTTGTTAGCAACAACATCTCCAACCTATACTACCACATCCGTAATGAGAATACCGTAATATCTCACCAACAATAATCCATGCAACTTAAACAAGATCTCTCCGTGAGCAGCAAACCATCGACTGTATCTATTAGCCCTACAGGTACCTGATAAGAAGCAAATTAAAATAGGGGGGATCAAAGAAATGGGAAATTATATTTAGCTGGCTCATATTAAATAAAGTTTTTTAGTTGGGCTCACTGGAGACTGATGCTAAAATTGCTACAAATGGAACTGCCATAAAGACAAAAGATGTTATTAAATCTTTGTGCCAATCATTCAGATATAGAACCAGAGCTCTGCATTTTGAAAGCATCTTTCAAGCAAGAGAGAGTCAGTGAAAGATAGGAACCAATCTAACATTAAGACTTAAAATACCTTTTGGTATCCACTCAGATCATCTGGAAATCTATTTCAGAAATGCTATCTAAAATGACAATCTTAAAACATACATTTGAGAGGAAGCAAAATCTAAACAGTGCAGTTTAGAATTATGTATTGTGACATGGCAAAGCAACCATGTTTCTCTACAAAAATAACAATAAAAACTTTCATTGAAAATAGTGTATTAAATCACCAAGACTTAGATTTATCCACAGACATATCAACTGTCACCCAGCTTAAAGTCTCATTCAAAGTGTGACCATATTGTGGGGCCAGTTGTCCCAGGCCAGAAGTGTGGATGTACGAGGTCCAGTCCCAGTGCCAGCTATCACAGATGGGAACAGCTACAGAGAGCCATCCCTTCCATTTACCATAGTAAAATGTGACAGGTTAGACAGGTTCATGTAAAGCAGAATTGATGATCACAGGCTGAATAAGTGCAAGAGACAAAAAGGCAAGTTGGAATTCAGAGAGAAATAATAACTAGCAGGAGCTCCCTGTTTTATACCTATGAGTCCAAATACTGGGAGGGGGCAATGGAGGCAGAGAAAAGTATCTTTACCAATTTTAAGAAGAAATCACTTTTTTACTGCAAAATATGGAAAGAAAATATATCCTGAGGTTACCACGATGAATCCCTCTAAGCTTCCTATATGCTACAGCAATAAAGTAGATATCACTGATAGGATTTGACATATGTTAAATTTCCTCCTTTAACAGAGACCTGCAGAATATAGAACATCTGTACAGCTTTATAGTGATATAGTGATACTCTTAATGGCTTCTAATTATCCTAATGATCCAGTCCTCTCTGTAGATTGGAGATGCACTACATGATTAAGGTATGGCTGAAAAAGTAATCTTACATTAAAATTAAGAACCAAAAATAATACAGTGTTATCTTGCTTTACCGTTAGACTACCCAGCACAATCACAAAGGCAGCTTTTAAATCTGGGCATCTTTACTGGGGAAATCCGGGCTCTGAACATTCATTCATTTTGGAGGTGACTTCTAAAGAGGTGTGTAAAATCCTGATTAAGCCTTCTCCGTCATTCTGATGGAGTTGATAACTGGCACTCTGGAAGCCCCTTGGTCTCCTCTCTCACCCTGCTGCACACCCTCTCAGACCAATCCTGGCTCAGCATCTCCCCAAGGTGGGAGCACCCCAATACTCACAGCAGGTATTACACACACACATACCACAGGGGCACCTGTTGCTGCAAACATAGCTGCCTTTTTATTGCTCAAATACACATACATCTTTTTGAAAGTAAGATCATGATGCCATACAAAGTGCCACACATGCAGCTTCTGGGATGATGAGTACAGCAATTATTTACCCTATAGACCCTAAGTGATGTACAGAGCAGCAGAGTGCTTCATGCTGTGCAGCACTAATCATAAATCAGACTAAAATAAATTAGTGTTATCTTTTCAACTGTATCAAATGTCTAGCTATTCCTCTACAGATATATCACAGGTCTTTTATCCAGGGTAGCATCAAGGTTAAGATGATTAAGTAAGTAATTTCATTAACAGTGATAAATGTTAACGATGATAGAGAGGGATTTTGGATACATTTTCACAGAAGCGGATTATGCTGAAGGGCTACCAATATCCGCTGTTACGTATAAGAGTCAAATACATCCACCAGGACTTAAAGAACTGTCTTTCCATGTCACAGTTTAATTCTCAGATTTCATATTAGGGATGCAGTACATTAATATAGCACAAATCTGGATCACACTCCTAGACAGGCAAACACAGCCCCTTGGGTTAAACGCTGCAGCATAAAGGTCTTCCCCCAGGGCTTGGAAGCAGGTGCCGGTGTGTGTGGACAGAGACATACTGTACTGCCCATCATCCACTGCATGCCCTCTGTGCCCCTCAAATCCTGAACCCCATCATTCCCAGCACCTGTCTTTTTTTTACATGGGTTTTCAATAGGTACCTCAAGCCTGATGTTTCCTTCCTGTGCCAGCAGTGATCCGCCCCACTTTCCTCATCTCTCCTGGGTGACTGCAGGAAGAGAAGGGGCAGGGGTAGGCATCAAGAGCTCCACTCTATGCCTGGAGATGAGTAGTGAGGTGAGGAAGAGGAAGGGCTTCCAACTCCTTTTCTTTCCTCCTCTCCAGTGAAAACAGATCTGAGGTGTGAACTATTTTGTGCAAGTAAAATTTTGTACTACCACCTGCTTGCACTTGAAGGCAGGCAGGGATCAGCTTAAACAGGAGAAAAAAAAACCCGTGTACAGACAAAACCAAAACAAAACAAAAAACAAAAGGAAACCCCTCCACCCCCCAAAAAAAACCCAACAACCAAAAACAAAACCAAAAAACCAACCCCCTCCAAAAACACCCAAACAAAGAGAAATGCTAACATTCAAAAGGCTGTGGGCTGGAAGCCCAAGCACTCCAGTGAAGAGAGTAAGGGCTGGTGCGAGGAGGCAGCAGCATCTGCATGCTGGCAGCATGGCCATGGGAGGAAAGCTCAGCAAAGCTCTGTCTAAGCAAGTAGGCCAGGAACTGCTAAAAGGCTGGGTAAAGACATTACAGTTAGGTTAATTTGCTTGTTACTTTTAGCCCTCCCAGAGTTAACATCAGCCAATACTTCTCTAAAGCAAGATCTGTATTAACACTAAGTCCACATCTTGAAGCAGAGCAAGTAATAAGGTCTGAACTTTGGCCAGGTTGCTGAGGACATGGCTGTGACTGCAGGGACAAATTCAAGCCCAGTAAGTGGTACAAAGCTGGTACCTGCAGGGCTTCTCCAAGAGAATGCAGGCACAACAGGGTGGTCCACATAAGGGCATTTAAAGCACTTATAGGTTACTGTATAGCTGTTTGATACCTTGAGCATATCATTTAGCAGCTGCCATAAACATTGTGGTAGAGGTCTTTGAATCAAGTCCAATCATTCTGAAAACTAAGTATCTCCCATAGTTTGGGAACATTGCATTAGAAACACTAGGCTTGCATTATTCAATATTCCCCACTGCATTTTAGTTTTCATACACATTTATTTAGAAGGAAGGAACTTGTGCTACTTTCTACACCCATGCGTGACCAAAGTGCTTTAGCAAGACATCTTGAACAGAACGTAAGAGTCTCCTAGCAATGCATCCTTAAATGCTCAAAGCTGATTCAGGTTAAAAGCATTAGGGGGAGGAGAAAAAACCCAAACAAATGCCACCTAATGTGTGTACATGAAAACGTTGACTTCTAGTGCATTCAAAACTTAAAAACATGGAATCAATTTTCTCCAAAACTTGGAACTCCCCAGTGAGGGCTATAAACAAGCTAATTTGACATAGCCAGTTCCAGCCAGCTTAGACTTATGAGTGTGCACATATTCTATTCTGAAGATATGGGAAAAACATATTTTCCCCATGCTTGCATAAATCAAAAACAGCTGAACCAACTTTGCTTAAATTAGAAAGAGAGAGAGGAAGGAAAGAAGAAAGAGAAAGGAAAGAAAGGAAAGGCTAAATATAAAAACTTCTACCTATGGGAGGCGGGGGGAAGGGAAGAAATCCCCAACAATCAGGAAACATTCAAGGTGCACTCAACATTAGCAGTAAAATAATGCACTACTTTGTATTATTTTATTTTAGGATTAAAATCTCATAAAGTCATTGAAGATCTTCACATTACTTGAGGTAGTGCCTAATGTACTATACTAAATCTTCTGTTCTTGCATTTAGTTATCTCCTCTTCATTTCCCCCACTTCTCCTGTCCAATTGAGCCTCTTTACTTCTCTAGAGATCCACCATTCCCCCTTGCCATTTATACAATTATGTTCTCAGGACACAGATATGGATGTCAGCTCTTCCCCTGCCCCTCAAGGCAAATCCACCCTCATCCATCCCCAGCACACTGGTCTCTCGCAGATTTTGAAGATGCCGTCTGAGACCTTCTGACTCAGAGCCTGCTGAGGACTTCACTGTTGCTCATGATTTGCAGCTACACTTCCTTCATTGCATAAACCTGATCTTCCTTTCTATGCTTTTAAGAGGCAGGAGCTGTAACCCTTGGAGCACAGGAGAGAATGTTACAATACAGGAGAAGGAACTGAAAGGAATAGAGGGAAAGCATGCTGTGCAAGGGAGAAACGATGGGGATCTAGTGCAGCCCTCTACAGCATGGGCTGGGTACAGGGTGGTGCTGCAGGCAGCTATGGGTGCAGCACGTTGTTATATTCACTGAGTCCCATCCAGGGCATCTTGCAGAGAAGGGCATCCCTCACCCTCCACTGTGCTGCTGGGAATTATCCCTCACTGTGTGAATTATCCCTGTGTCCTCACTGAGCCCTTCCCGCTTCCTCATTCCTTGCAGCACCATGGCACCCAGTTTGCAGTCCCACAAAGCTGGCAATCAAATGGCACTACATAGTACCTGGAGGTGGTTTTCTTACTTTCATTTTAAAGCAAATATCCAGTTAGTGCCATAACTCCATTGCTAGCTGGAAAGCATCAGCAGGGAGAGGTTGAACTTTCCAGAGGGAAATGTCTACTGACCAGTGCAGCACCTGTGCGTCCCAAACCACCCGTCGCTGGCTGCAGGGATCTGAAGCATCAGGGACAGAAAGTCCTGCTGGGATTTTTAATTTTCTTTCCCCTCCCTCTGATGTTCTGTTCCAGCTCTCACCTCAAGTTCACCCCTCAGGAAAGCCCTCTGCCCCTCAGCTCACCAATCGCAATCTCCTTACCCTGTCAGAGCCACTGCAGCCCTCAAAGCAGTAAATGCTGAGAATGCAGAGAAACTCAGTTAGAACTCATAAGAAGTCTAAACATTATCAAGCCAGTGCCCTACCTCAGCACGGCCACCACTGTCAAGCATTACAGCCAATTTCCAGTTTCCAAGACACTCTTTTTGTTGCGGACCCCTCCTCACTCCCAGTACAGCCTTCCCATAAAAGTCTGCAGTGCTGCTACACAGTGACTTCTAACCTTCCATGAACCCCATCCCAGCTTGCTGAGGGCTGGACAGCGGGTGCTGTGGGGATGCCACTTGCTGCGGTCTGGGTGTAGCACTGAGCACCCTGCTGCCCTGCAGCACCTCTTGCTCTGTACAGCGCATGCCCTGGCACGCTGAGTTCTGCTGCATGTGCATGTCAGCCCCAACTATTATGGTCGTTTATAGTTGATGTCCATAACATATGTTTAGCTAGTTTGTTTATAAATAGATTTTGAATATCCAAATTGCAATAACCCACCCAGATTTTAAGGCATTTAATATGTGAAATGCAAATTGGAGAGTAAATGAAAAATTAAGTGACCGTGAGAATTGTTTTTTGCCATGCAGAGCCATTTTCATAATAAAAATGAGAATCATAATCCTACTTTACATATCATTTTCTGCAGGGTTGTGTAATTTACAACTTATACAAAGCAACAGGAAGATTAAAGACATCTTTTGAATTAAAACTAAAGCCCTCCGTAGACTCCCTGCAGTAACAGTTTATTACACCCTATGCAGCTCTGAGGAAGCAAAAAAGTGGTTGTCCAGGGAGCTAAGGGTGGCATTTCCAATGTATTTCCTTGGAGAAGGCAGCAGGTATAAACCCATCTCACCATGGACACCTTCCAGGCGGCCGCTGGGTGAGCACTGAGGCCCTTTGTGCTGCCGACCTAACAGAGCAGAGGTGGCAGTGTCCTTTGCAGGGTCTGTGCTCTCTGTGCTTTCTCACCTACCCCATGCTCAAGAAACTCTCTTGCTGGGCAGAAGGGCAGGATGTGGCACACTGCTGGATGGAAGTGTCCCATGGCAGATGAGGACCTACCAATAGCCCTGCTCTCAAACAGCAGGTCTGAACAGAGCTCTCCTCCAGTACCTCACTTGCAGCTCTCACATGCACTGCCCTGTGTGCTTATGCTGCTTTTGAGAGGAAAGCCATTGCAAGAGACACTTTTAAAAAGCTCCCAACCAATCTCTTTAATGTTTCTGAAGAAAGTATGACCATGTGAAATCACACAGGAGAGAGCAGACTTTCACTAGAGCCTGTGTATTTCTCTTGGATAATGGTATTTATTTTCATAAATATGTGAGTAGAACAAATACACAAAAATAAAGCGCTGCCAAGGTGACAAACTCCTCTCACTCGTGAGTTAGAGGATGCTCCAGTTCTTTCTCCATCAATGCCTTTGAAAGGCTGGTAAATTTGAGACAAGTCCAAATCTGGGCACATATCACACACACATTTATTTTTAGTAGTATTGTAACTACTTATTGCGAAAAAAAAATTAAGCATTACATGATTAGTTAAGAACATAAATCCATACAATGATCATCTAGGGTCAAAGATACACATCACAGATATCTGCTGAACCAAGCAAAGTTGTCGAGGATGCACAGAGTCTTATGAATTTAAACCAGAGTAGATTGACTAATTTTTTTACATGTCTCTTTAGTAAATACATCAGCTTAAAGAGTGCAGGTGTCTTAGAGACAGACCTAAGACAGTGGTCTCACTTCAGAGAGCTGTTTGGTAATATGAAGGGAAAACTAATTTCTTTATCTTAGAAAATGTTTAGTGCTCCACAAGGAGCTTCCTACTAAGCAGTAAGTGGGACTACTTGCAAGAGCAGCTTTATTCCAGTTTGTAAACACCCAGAATCAGTATCTGTCAGTAAAAGAAACCAGTTGCCTGGGCTCCTAAATCATACTTAAGCTTTCAATATTTGTTCAGAACAAGAATTACCAAGAGCTTTGCTTTACAGTTCTCACATACATAACGTTTAGCAGCAAAATGCCCCCGAATGACACAGTAACACTTTCTTCCAAACTTCAGCATGTTTGAGTAAAAGGCTCATGAAACAAGCTCACAGAATACACTGGCTCATCACAGATTTTCGTAACCACAAAATTTTATATCCAAATACAGAATAAGCCACAGGTCAAACAAGTTGCAGCAGAGCTCAGTAAGAGATACGTTTAATGTACAAGATGCAGGTATGCTTTGTTGACTGCACAAATTAATCACAATAGAACTCTCCTGAATGCCTTTTTCATTTTAAACACTTATTTGTGTGTCTCCCATACACTGCAAGGCTCAACCTACCTTTGGAGTGTAAGTACCAAACGAGGGAACTGGGTTGATTAGATCCGTCTTATTTCCCAACATGTCCAAGCTGCATTGAGCAGGTCTCTCTCCAGTACTTGCAAGTGCTCAGTGCGCCCTGGGGACTGCTCTTTGACAGCGACAAGAACAAAAGCCCTGGGGTCTGTTTGGGCACCTGTATTCCCTTTCAATCCTCCCCCAAAGCACCCCTTTGTGACACTCTTCTCTCAGTGGGGCATAGGCAAGTGACACCCACCCCACAGCTGGTTTGCCTCTGCTCCCTCCACACCTGGGAGGGCTTCTGCTCTCAGCTCCCAACTCTCTTCAGGCCCACGGACTGATCTGCACACAGAGATTTTAAGAGGTTTTAAAGGGAATATGGGGATACATATGAACAGGTAACCCTGGGATTCAGGGAAAGCTGAGCCAGACTGCAAAGCTGTGGGCTTCTCTCCTAATGATCCCCCTTTGCTGACCCTCTTCCTTTCCTCCACTTGTGCCCTGTGGATCTTCAGCTCCTAAATAGCACAGTGAAGAGTCTCACTAAAAGTATTTCTATATTTCCCAGGTTCCTTGAACAAAATACATGCCTTAAACCTGAAGAAAGCTCTCCCAGGAGCACCTCCCAAAGAGGAGTTGGTTGGTCCAACACTGTTCATTATATGCCCCAAATCAAATCAATATCCTATTTCTTCCATTGAACAACTTGGCTCCCATTCCCCATAGTTCTTTTATCTCGCCCATGACTTAATGAGTCCTCATAAAAAATGCATGGGTCTGTATCTGTATGTAAAAAGTTGTTTCCAGTCTAATTCCTACTTTCAGTGAATCGCTCCAAGTCTTCCTGCAAGTCCCTCTGTGATTACACAGCAAAAATTGCCCCTGATGCACCCTCATGGGCTTCAGCTGGCTCTCAACATCAGCCTACACATGGGCTCCACTGGGAGAGCATGCACTAATGAAAGGGGCCCTAAACTGCCAAGTTCCATGGCAACTTTAAAGATCTCTGCTGGAGCAAAGCACTGTAAATAAGAAGTCTTCCCCAGAGCATTTGCAGGACGGGGGAACCACAGCACTGGCATAGAGGCACTGAGGTGTCCTGCACGTACACTGCTCTCAGGAGCACATCCATTTTCTCTTCCTGTGTTTTACACTAATTTTTTGCAGCAGGAAGCTTATAAGCCTGTGCCACATAAAGTTGTTTGCTGTTATTTCTTCAGGTTCAGAGTCCTTAATCTTTACTTTAAACCCACTGTCAATATTTTCTCTGTATTGCTATTCTGTAAGTCATTAATCACTGGGAACCATGGTCTACTTCATAGAATAAAATGCTCACAGACAGTTCTCTCAATGGCAGCTTACACCTCTGTTTTTTGTATGCAGGAGGTGGTATCTTTTGCAGCTCATGGCCTCAGTGAGTCTGATGCAGGGCTGCTCACTCCCAGCTGCTCATGTGGGGCAGCCCCTCTTTCAGCTAGCGGATATGGTATTTCTCTGCCTTCCCTAACAGTGCAAGTGCTGTGTGAATACAGTGCAATAACACACTCATATTAGGATGCTTTCTGTGGGTGAGTTGTTCTGAGGATGAAAACCAAGCCAATTACCAGCGGTTTAGTCCTAGCACAAATCATAGTCCAGTAAAAAAGTTTTAGTGGACACAGCAGTTTAAAAACACAGCTTGGATACAGAGAGTGAAGATACTGTTGCTAAGCCCTTATTTCCGTGGCCTGGCAAAATCCTATGTCATTCTTCTCTGGGGTTGAGGAGGAGGGAAGACTAATAAATACACTGAGACAGGCTGTTCAGAGGATTGGTCTCCAGCCCCCATCATTTATTACATTTTTTTTCCAGTCTGATTACTGAAGGCAATCTGTAGCTCAGGCATAACACCCAAAAATATACCTAATCTATACCATATACCTATTCTATTTTCCTCTGTCCCTTGCAAATATACTCCCTTCCTAAGGAAGCATATCTTAAAAGACAGGCACAGTCTTTTATTCAAACACAGTGCAATTGCAACAGCTCTTTAGTGTTCATAATTATTTTTAGGGGAAAAAAATAATTCTATTATAGATGTACACAGAAGAATAAAACATGTAATATGAATTAGGACACAGCACATTAAAAATGTAAATTAAGAATTAAATAGCAAAACAATGGAGTTTTGCCAATGTTTTTATAACCATGCAAATTGCTCATCAGTATCCAGTGTCATGTTGGCAGATTTGTTCAATAGGGAGTATGAAGCCAGAGACAAGATGATAGACTATCCTTCCTAAAGGATGTACTTTCAGTGCTGTCCTGGCTGTTGCACATTCTCGTGCTTTAAAATAGATAGGTGAACACATTTGGAGCATAAGTGATGTGTTACGGAAAAGAGGGTTTTTTTTTCCCCCGGCTGTGAAAAATTGGATTCCTCTACACGTATTTATATGTAAGTGTTCATCATCAAGTCCATTACAAAGCCTCCCAAAAAGCACTATTGTCAAAACATTACTAGATGCTCAAAGTCCTTTTTATTTCAAACCATGTGGAATGTAGTGAATGCAATATTTTTATGCCAGCACCATTTTCAAAGCACTTAAATTCCTAAACTAGAAGAGTTCACCAATATGATCTGTATATAACATATTCCTGTTTCCAGGTCTCTTCAAGAAACAATCTGATGCACAGGATTTTGACACTTTGATCAAACACCAGAGTTTTCACTGAGACTGCAAGAGGAATGTGAGCCCCACACATCTTTCCTGGGAGGAAAGGCCAGCTCTCCTCCCCATTGCACTGATACAGGCTATGACCGTAGCCACATGTGGGGCAAGGCTGGGAAACCACATGGCTTTTTCAAGGAAACGAAGAATAGGAAAGGCAGCATTCAGCTCTAGAGAGTCCTACTTATAAAGCAGGAATTGACTTCTTACCCTGGAAACATCTGTCCCCACATCACTGGTATAATACAAACCCCAGACTCTTGGAAAGTGGAAAGCTGGGGTTTTCAGCTGTGTAACTGAAGCCTCCATATCACCCGGCTCCACACACACATAGTAATGAACAGCAGAAAACTATTTAATGACCCTGACACTTTCTCATCAGCACATCTTTTATACAGGTGTCAAGTGAACATCAGCAGACATCTAAGGGCCCTACGCATACTTGCCATGTTAGTAATTCATCCTGATTACACTGCACAAAGTGTCTTTGTTTTAATAAATTAAAATGTGAACTACAGCATATATCCGTATGCTCAGTATAGATATATGGGTTTGGTACAAGAATTCTCAGTATGTTCTCTAGCTGTATTTTTGTGCCCCCCTTGTCTCAATTCAAAGTGTAACTCTATTTATGTAGCTGTTTTGCAGACATCCAGGAGACTACTGCTTTCACGAGTGTCACGGTTCCTACCCTCTCCCTAACAGAACCTTGAGAAAAAGACACATTAATGACAAAATCAGGGGTCAGTGCAAGGTAAGACAGGGTTGCTAATGAGGAATGAAGAAGAGCAGATCATCTTCTTGTTCATTCAAAGTCAAAGACCATGCTGGCAATCAGTGACAAGGTCTCTTCACAGTGGAGTCTTGCACCATGCCACAAAGCCAACAGGAATAATACATCTTAGAGCTTTGATTTTCATAGCAGAGTGCTGAAGAAGGGGGAAGGCTAATTTAGCCATGCTTACTCTTTGAAAGGTGCAAGTTACAGAGAACATGGCTTGTTCCTTGTCATAGAGTTGATTTCATGACTGAAATTCAACTTGGGGCACAGAAATCGTCATGTGAAAACCCCAGGAGAAGCATTACAAGCCAATGACATATTGTAGGGTTGCCTGACCAGACCAGCATGCTGCAGAGCTGGAGCATCAGTCCCGCTGGACCAACACTGGCTCTGCTGCAGCCATGCAGGCAGGACATCTTGCTAGGTTGCCAGAAAGGAGATCCAGTGACAAAGTGGTTGGCAGAAGCTGTGTAAGAAGGACAGCGTGCAGAGGCCTCACCCTGCCAGCAAAATGACTGCCTGTCCTTTCCTGGGGTCCCTGCTTTTCCCCTCCATCTCCCACCATCCCCAGGACACCCTGACAGGAAAGGTTTGCATCCACCCAGCACATCTTGATTGATCAGTAAAAAGGAAAAAAAAAGGATGTTAGTAACACAACTGCTAAACAATTCTTAGAGATAAACACTGATGACATGTTAAACCCCAATGCAAACACTACATAATTCATGATACTATATGAAAACACACTGGAAAATGGATGTGTTACTTTTCTGTCAGGACCTTGAATTTCTATATTATTGAAACAGTTTGGGTGGTGGGAGGAGGAACCTGATGATTTAAGGTTTGTACTTTTCTCCTAGTACATTGCCAGGAAGATAAAATATTTAGTGGCTTCATATTCCCTAACCATATTTTTGACAATATGCTTCATGCTCTATTTGCCACAAAGTTGTGACACTGAAGTCAGTCTTCAAAGAATAAGTATGCATTTTTCATGGCAAAAGATCAGAAAAATCACATCTTTCTATTACCCTGCCATTGGTTAAGTCAAGCTCTGATAATTAGGATATTGGATATTTATGAGGAGCTATTCTGCCTTTATTACCGCTTTAGGTGCCTGTTGACAGATGCAGCAAGACGATTTACATTGATGAGTGAATTTGCCGGTATTTCAGTAATAATATCCAAGTCTAAGTCTATTAGAAAAAGTGTCTGTATCTCACTCTTGGAATATATATTTTCAATTAATTCTGTTTTTGTAGTATTTCCTCTGGCATGCTGTCATTGAGGTTTTCTATCATTTGTTTGTGCTCTGATCGAATAGTAGCCAAAATTAAAGTCCAGAGGGTGACTGGATAGAAGCAGGTTATTAAATTAGAAGGGCACGATAAACCACTATAATCTCCTAGTCTGAACTGGGCCATAGGACCCTCCCTTTGAATCAATCTCTGCTGCCATTGCAGCACAGAGAAAGGAGGGGAAAGCAAGTCCTTCCCCACACCACACTGGAGTGTACAGACTCGGTGACAGACAGCAAATTAGCAGAACCCAGGCAGATGAGGGTAGAAAGCGCAGCTCTGTAGCAATCTCTTTTTCCTGTGTACCCCCTCAGTGGTTCTTTTTTACTTCTGAAATTTCATTTATGGTAGGACTGAATTCTGCTGATAAATATTTGCTTCCACTTAAGAGAATGCAGACTGCCGTGCATCTTACACCATGCTCTGTCAAGCTGTCCCTGATCTCCTTGCAACTGCAAACAATTATTTTTTTTATTTTTTTTATCCCAAAGAAATTTTCAGTCTTACTGTGTGTAAGATGTGATGTGATAAAAGCGCACTGATCCATTCCCAGTTAATCTATGTCTATTCAAAAGTAAATGGTTCAATACTTCCTCTAATGATCTGTACATTTCAGATTTACTTATGCCTGAAAATGCTCCAGCAGAAGTTTATGTGAGCAGAACCATAAAATCAAGCACGGAGCAATATATAATTGCAGTGATATATATGCTTGAGACCATCGATTTAAGCAGAACTGAGTAAAACCTTAATGCCTTCAATTACAGACATTTGAAATGTCCTGACTGTCTCAAGCAGTTCCAGGGAGGAATAAGACAGAAGGAAAGCTGCATCATTACAGCCTTGGCATTTACTCACATCAGCATCATGTACCCTTCCTGCCCTTTCCCAACAACAGTTCAGTGACTTCTAGAAGTGTTATACCCCCAGAGACAGCAGGAAAATCTGACCCTCACAGCTGAGATGACTTAAAGCCCCCTATCACACAAAAGTAGCCCAGGCATATGAAGAGCAAAAAGCATGCTACCCTTCTGGCTGAGCTCTCAATGAGCCTCTGGGGGGTTTCTTAGTGCTAACAAGGAAAGGGTGCACAAAAGCAAGTGAAGAGCAGCAGTACTGACTTTTAAAGTGGGAAGTTCAGGGTAGTTTATTCTAGCAACAGCCTTTCTCACCAGTTCTCCCCTTCCCCTCACCATCTATCCACAAGGTCCTCCTTGCTCAAGATGACAGGGAGGAAAAGGTTTTAAATCACGCATCCTTTGCACAGCATGGGAAATTAGAGTTAACCACTCTAAATGAACGTGTTTTATTAATAGGATTTTATAGCACTTAATGATGCTTTGGCATTCTGTTGTAATGGTCAACCTTTTTTTTAACCCAGGAAGACTTTAAAATTAAGCCACATTTTTTTGTTTTGCTCTGGCTTCCACTTTAAACACTCTTCTGGATCGGAGATATTTACAACATGGATGGTTAGAAAAAAGCTTAAAAGGAACAGGCGGGTGAAGAATAACACTGCTTCTAACTTGACCTTTAATAGGTTTTCAGAAGGCTTCAATACATTCTCCCAAGTTTGATAGTGACTACACTCCTTTGGCTTCACTGACGTGGTGCTTTATCGGTTTAGGTAGGTGTGAAGAGGAACATACACAAGGAAAGCAAACAGCAGTGTTTAACCCTACCATACAAGTTATATTTGAGTAAGTTTTCTTCAGCTCTCAAGCTCTGTCAAGTTCACAAAGATCCTCCAAGCAAGAGAAAGGACATACTGAGAATGTAGGAAATGAAGACGTATCAGGAAAAATCCCTTGTTTAAATAATTAGATTTATTTGTAATAGCCAGCCTTACCATGGCCATGCAAAGGACAATGCAAGGACTCTGTTATCACTGCTCCTTTGTAACACATTTACTTTGCATTAATTTGTCTGACCACATAAGTTATCATAACAAGAATACAGATTTTGCTCTTGTGCTGTCTCTTCTCCTTTAACTGACAGGAGATACGCAGGGAGGAAGCTATGGCCAATATTAAAAAGGATACTTACACCTATGTAAGTGCTTAACCATGCAAACATCACAATATTAGTGATGAAAACTAGATTTCACGTGTGAGTTGTTAAAACTCAATCATATTGTGGCAAATGGATTTCAGAAATCAATAAGCAACAAATAAATGGAACACAAAGCATCACCACTAGGACCCAGCTTGCTTCTTCAAGTCTGAAGCATCCATTAGTTACAGGGCATCAGGAACATGCCCAGTAACTTTTCAGTGAGTTACTACCTTGTGAGGTCCATGATATCACACGTTAGGTACCCAGATTGAAGGAGGTATGGAATGAGATTAAAGCTATCAAGATTTAGCTTGATAAAGAAAGAAGAAAGAGCAGAAGAAATTAAATTGAATAGATCAGAAGTTCTTTTCTATGAGTTTCTCACTTGCACAAGTACCTGTGTGAGGTCGTGCAGGAGTCTTCTACTTGGCAGACAGGATTTTTTTCCTAGTATGAGAAAACCCAGTGTTTTCCCAGTATGAGAAAAGCCAGACATGTTTTTCAATCAGGTAATTGATTAAGGTTAGTTTCTTTTATATCTGATTAAACAAAAAAAACCACATCTGGGAGAAGTTCAAAACCACTCAGATTTCACTAGCATATCAATTTGCTGCATGTTACGGAGAAGCTCAAGTTAACAAAACAAAGACAATTTTGAAGTTCTGGGGACATGAACAGTGAGGAGCAGGGCTGCTAGGACACGGCTACAGGAGAGTAGTCCACAGGGACCACATCACTGTTCATGCAGCACACCTGAGACCCAGGGAGTCACGGGAGCGTTATGCTCCGCTGAGGTGAAGCAGGTGCAGCCCACATGCTTATCTTGCTGCTTTTGTGCAGGCGCAGATATACATGGCACTAATAGCTCGATTAGTATCGTTGCTCAGTATTTCAAGATTCCTGTCTTATAGCTCCCAGACCCAGCTTCCAGAGGGAAACTCACCCTGCCACGAACTATGGCAAGAGCTGCAGGGCTGTGATCACAGTCCTCAGTATTCAGGCACAATTTCTTCTTATTCAGTGGTTACACCACCTTTTGTTGTAAAATCTTAACTTCTACTTGGACATCATATTCTGTTGGTCAGTTTGTGAATATTCTGAGTCCATCTGATGAGAGTAGTAAGCACAGTAGTAAGCTGGAAGCCCTGAATAGCTTGAACTTGGAGAATGCATGAGCCAGTGGCTGCCTCCTGCAGGCCTCCAGCCTCTGCTGAGAGAATAACAGGTTGGAAGGAACCTCAAGGATCATCTGGCCCAGCCTTTCTTTACAAAACATGACCTAGACTAGATGTCCCAGCACCCTGTCCAGCTTAACTTTAGAACCGTCCAGTGCTGGTGAATCCACCGTTTCCCTGGGTAGATTATTCCAATGGCTGAGAGAGCCTCAACTGTGACAGTGACGCACTAAGGGATTCCATTACGAAAGCCAGTGTCTCTAAGGCAAGCTAAACATTCAGCCATTCCTCTAAAAGACAATTCAAGATATGTAGTGATAAGATAAAGGGTAATGGGTTTAAACTTAAACAGGGGAAGTTCAGGTTAGATAAAAAGGAAGATATTCTTCACTATGAGGGTGGTGAGGCACTGGAACAGGTTTCCCAAAGAAGCTGTGGCTGACTCATTCGTCCCAGTGTTCAAAGCCAGGTTGGATGGGTCTTTGGGCAACATGGTCTAGTGGAAGGTGCCTCTGCCCATGGCAGGGGGGTTGGAACTGGATGATCTTAAGGTCCTTTCCAAACCTAACCATTCTATAATTCTATCTATCCTGCAAGGCACAGAGCAAAACCCACTTAATTCTGCAAAGAGACTTAATCATTACAGTTCGTGCCTGAGAGATGCCAATATTGAGGCTGATACAGAGTGGCCACAAGCTTCTGAACCACAGTAGTGGTCTGACTGCTGCTGAAGGCATGCAAGGGAGGAGCAGACAGTTTGAACCCTAGTATAGGCTTTGCTTGGGATAATGTCAGCATTTGTATCTAACCCCTTTCTGACCTCAGTGTAAAATGAAGGTCCCTGGAAGCAAAACAGAAATAGTAATGAAACAGTTCATTGCTCAGTTCACAGTAAGCAAGGACATCAGAAACTTTCACTACAGAAACCAGCAGCTACAGTAAGATCAGTCTATTTGATGTTTGAATTAGAGGTTAAGGGCGGAGGAAAAGGAGAATTTCACTGTTTGTGATGAAACTCATCCCTCTCTCTGGATACTGCTAAGCCATCCCTGGCAGGGATGGACTTTTATCCCTGGCTCAGACTTATGGAGAACAAATCTTTTTGCATTTTGAATGCACCAGATGGCATGCCTTTACAAAACTGGCCTCCAGGGAAGACACCTCTGAAATTCCTTCCTGCAAGGACTTCACTCCCTCTCCCCTTCAAAATTACTCAGTTCAGGCACTACGTAATGCAGGACAGAAGCATATGCCTTTCCTTTGGCAATTGCACTGTGTTATGCTATTAAGAAATATGCCCAATCTGCCTTCTTTTCAGTTCAGTATATTGTACTTCTCCTAGACTGATGTATACCTCAGACCAAATAGTTCTGCATGGACTAGACTGGAGTAATTGGATTACATTTATGTGAAACCCAAAGTGCTAGACATTCTCAGGGGTGATTTTGTTTTTGAGACTGCCATTAGAGTCCCAAGGAAACCAAGTACAAAAGCCTAAACTAATCTCACATTAAACAGGATTTTTTTTTCCGATCAAGTTGCAGAGAGGTTGACTTTTAATGGGAGTTGCACAGCTGAGAGACTAACACACAAACAAAAAAATCCCCAACTCCTTAACCCAAGGGAAGAACTTCAAAACAAGAGAAATGAGGAAATCTGCATTAATGCCCACACATGCTCAAGCTCACTGCGCTCTGCCCATGGGTGCTGGTAGCTGGTAATTCATGCAGTGGCAAAAGCCAGGATAATTGGACTCTACTGTAGCAAATAAAACACACTTACAAAGGAGTCAGAAATCATTATCCCTACGGTGCAGAAGTGTCCAAGGCACAGGAAGAGCTTACTGCTTGAACAAGGTCACTTAGGAGGACTGTAGCAGAGCTGGAGTCTCAGACTTCATAGTAAGGAACAAACACACTTATGGCTGATGGGTGCTGGGGAGACAAACTGACAACTTATGGGGAACTCTGCTGTTCTAACTTTGCTGTCACAGTGGAAGAAGAAAAAGTCCACCATCTTGAACATAAAAAAGGAAGATACTTGTGGCACATTTTGAGTGTCTGAGATATTTATGGAATGTTTCAAATGGCTACTGTGAAAGGCCCAAGGATGCATTTCCATGTGCCTGCTAGGAAACACAGAGAGCAATTAAAACTGCCAGGTGAGAAAGTGTACTTATCACCATTCGTTGCCAAGAGAGGAGTATTCTCACAGTGCCTGGACCTGTGCCCTGTGCCTGGCTCAGCACCAAGGTGACTTCTTTGAACTGTATGATTTCCAAACCAGAAATAATCATTTTGGACTGTGACAGGATTTTGTTGGATTTCCAAGGAAAGGATATTCTTGCTTAGAAATACAATGCAGAAAACGCTTTCAAGACTACTTGGAAGCAGAAGGGAGAGCATTCTTTCACAGACATGAGGAGTATTAACTATTTCACATTATCTTACTAATTGTCTCATAACATCCCAGCAGCACTTATTTTTCTTAGTGCAATGCAACTGAATTACATCTGAATGGGGAGTAATTAAACTAGTTTGATATTTTTGTCTCCTTTGCAGACACAGGCTTAATTTGGGTTCATTTTGAACGCTGTTGCCATAGTATGTGCTGTACTTAGAGATGAATGACAGGGAACATGGAATAGCATCTTAACCTGCAGGGCAATTTGGGAAAAGAAACACATAGAAACTTGGTAAAATGGAATCAAAAAGGCTCCTCTGACTAGATTTATACATTTTTCTTCAGAACACAAGTCCTTCAGCAGGGCAGGTAAGCATTCTGTGTCAAAAATCAGCTAATTTGCAGATTTTTACATGTGCTCACAACACAAATCAGAACCTATGATGGAGCCTGCAAAGACAGGGATTGATCAGAAGAGGCAAATGAACCCAGAAACAGATGCAGAAATTGAACAGAAGTCTCACCTGCAGCAGGCTTAGAGTTGTGGGCAGATCCAACTCAATACTGTCAAAACATACAGCAGGTACCACACTGGCTGTTTGTACATGTAACAAGCAATGTCCATACAAAAGCTTTGCTTTCAAGTCTACAAATACAAGTCAATCTGAAAACCAGGCCTTGCAAATCACTGCAGAGAAAGGACACAATGCTTTTCAGAGTCGGGAGACGAACAGCATGTGAGGGGAATAGGAGTTGTCCTTTGTCTCACATCTCATACAGAGGCATGTTTTAGGTGGCTCCCCAACCACCCACAGGACAAGTCAACATGCAGTAACTGAATTATATCAGCTAAACCATCCCATTCTCACACACCAAGCTTTCGGGGTGTGACTAGGCCCTGTCAACTCCCCAGGGCACCTGTATCAAGGCACTCCCAGTGCTCTCCCTGACTTGTCAGGGGCAAAGGAGCCTCATCTGTTAACCTGGATTTCTTTTTCCTGTTGGCATTAACTAGTTTGTCTTTCAGACAGGTTGATGTCATTCTTACGTTTGGAAAGGAAATTAGTCAGAGCTCAAGGATGACAGTAGTAATTTCTGGTACCACAGGAGGTGTACGCCTCTGGGCTTGTGCATGTGAGAAATGACATTAGTGTGTATTTGTGGGCGTTAGGAGGGGTCACCACGGGTGTGATACAACCTGGAGAGCCCCAAACCAGGCTGTGCCCTTATTCTTTCTTCTCCCCAGATGGGGTGGGAGGAACAGGGGACATGTCAACTGTTGATTTTGCAGATCATGGCAATGCCCTTTGGCTTTATCTTCTTGATACATTAGGGGCTTCATATTCCTAAGTGCTGAGCTTAAGAGACCAAGAACATTTATTTTAATCTTTGTGAGGGAAAAAAATAAATTAAACAAGATTTTTGTTCTAAATATCTCCAGTTTGATGAGAAAACCCCTGAGCTTCAGTTCTGAGACGAATGGGTGACCTTTTCTCCCTGCTGCCAGACCCCCCCTCCCTCCTTACTTTCTCTCACACTCTATTACTGCATGGTCACCCCACTTTCAGCCCCATTTCAACTATAACAGGGAGCAGAGAAACAGGAGAGGGAGGACAGGATAAGAGCTAAAACACTGAAGAAATGGAGGAAGCTACTCCTTTCATCAGGAGATTTTCTAACAAAAGCACACAGAGGACTTTTCTTTTTTTTTTTAGGTTTTAAAGGCAGCCCTAGAGCTCAATCAAGCCAGCTTCAAAATGAGAATCAAGGAGGGTTGGTTTTTCATCAACCTGTCAAAATTAATTCCAGAATAAGCTGCTAACATGGATTGGACAAGTCATGTATAAATGGGAAGCAAGGAAAAATCTAACACTGGAAGTCATCTAAAGCAACTTCTTCAACTGTTCATACCTTATTAAAAACAGAATGTAGAAAGTAACTAGCCCAGTAAATTACTTTTGGTTTCAATGTTGTGTTTCTAAATTTGCTCCAAACTGAACAAACCCTCGCTATTTAAAAATTCTTCTTAAAACTGAGCAACCAAATAAACTCAGACTTTCACAGTAAAAATATTTAACTTGGTAGTTATCATTAAGAACATTTTCTATAAGATATATGGCAATATGACATGTGGACTTACCATTGACAAATTTACCTACAGATCTGTATTATGACAAGCATAAAAAAAGAAATCTACCTACACTACAATACAGTTCTTCATAATAGGTTTCGATAGCTGGATATGTAGAAGCTGTCATGAATACAAATGGAAGGAAACCCTCTTTCCAGCTATTCTGCAACACAAATACTTTCGTGTGTCATTAATTTCTGCTGGTTTCTAAAAGAAAAGAAAAAAATACTGGGAAGGTGGCTCTTCTTCCAGCCACACCATTTGAAGTCTTTGTCCAATCTTTCTGTAACCAAAACACAGATGACCTGGGGGCATAGTTCCCAAGTGTAATGGTTGCAAATTTAGCAAAGTACTGCTAGTAAACATGTTTATTTCAAAAGCTGTACAGAATGAAACTTGTTAAATAAAATCACTGTAGTGGTGCCATTATGAAAGAAAAACTTAAGGTAGGGGCTGGGGGAATGAAATGAAATCTTATTAATGATTGATTTAGGGAAAGAAGGGAAGGACTGGGGAGAGAGTTTGCTACTACCGAACACTGAGAAAATTGCTCTTTGCTCCATAACTATGAAGGGGTAAAACTAGTTTCCAGTTTAGAACCCTAATCGCAAGCAGGTTAAATAATAAATAACCCTGCTCAGTATAGATGATACTTTGCTGTATGGTGCTGGGGCATGGAAAAGGTGATTTAAAAAGAAAAGTCTTAACTGGTTCTCTGAAAGAAAGAGAGGCAGCTGGACAGTAGGATAAAAACGTGAAGCTGTAAAAACTTTAGTTGAAGTCAGAATCCTGACTTATGAAAGGAATGAAATCTTTAGTATGCTATGGATGGGCAATTTCACATATAGAAAATCTTCTTCTGTCCAGTCCTTTCTGTTACTAAGAGTTGCTGCGTTTCAGATTAGCTTCATCTGTAACAGTTAACAAGTAATGTGGCTTTATGAAGCTGTCACCTCTTTCCCCAAGAAGGGAATTAGAAAGTCTTCTTAGGTTAGGCTCTAAAACAAGAGAGCAAGCAATATTAGCTCTTCTTCAGACAACGCATATATCTCTGGTCAACAGATTAGGTGCTTGTTTTCAGGCAACTCTCCTGCCCATTTAAGGAAAAGCACAAGGGCTGTAAAAAAACCTATTATGGCTAGGATGTAAGATGGAGCCATACATTTTATGAACATGAGACATTCCTCACTTTAGGATTTTTTCAGCTACAAATTTATCTTTGAAGCATAAAGTGGTGAACACATTGCAATCACTTTTTGTCTTACAGATATTCAAGGGGAAAACATCCTGCATCAAATTGGATTAGTTGTCAACTAGTTGATGAGCAGCTCAATATGGTTGATGAGAAGCTCAACATGACCCAGCAATGTGCACTTGCAGCCCATAAAGCCAACCACATTCTAGGCTGCATCAGAAGTGTGATCAGCAGTTGAAGGAGGTGATTCTCCCCCTCTACTCTGTTCTCGTGAGATGCCACCTGGAGTACTGTATCCAGCTCTGGAGCCTCCAACATAAGAAGGACATGGATCTGTTGAAGCAAGTTCAGTGAAGGGCCATGAAGATGATCAAAGGGCTGGAGCACCTCTCCTACAGAGACAGGCTTAGAGAGTTGGCGTTGTTTAACCTGGAGAAGCGAAGGCTCAGGGGAGACCTTAGAGCAGCCTTCAAGTACCTAAATGGGCCTACAAGAAAGCTGGAGAGGGACTTTCTACAAGGTCCTGTAGGGATAGGATGAGGAGAAACAGCTTTAAACTGAAAGAGCGGAGATTTAAATTACCTGTGAGGATGGTGAGTCACTGGAACAGGGAAGTTGTGGCTGCCCTATCACTATAAGTAACTCAAGGCCAGGTTGGGCTGTTTATGGGCTAGGTTGGAAGTGTTCAAGGCCAAGTTTGCGCAACCTGGTCTAGTGGAAGGTGGCCCTGTCCATGGCTGGGGGTTTTGGAACTAGATGATCTTTAAAGGTCCCTTCCAACCCAAATCACTCTATTATAGTATGAAATTACAGCCTATATAATCATATTTTCTACATACAGACTACCAAATTAAAGGCAGGGAAGACACTCAGGAGATAAGGCTTCAAAACAATTTCTTGTATTAGCTGCAGGTACATACTCACAGACAGCTGAGGAGAAAGGGATTGCAGGTAAGGCAAAAAGGGTGATCAGTCTCCAAAAACTAGTTAAATGCTCATGTTTGGTCTCAAATCAAGTGCTAGTAGTAAACTGTGTGCATTTATCTCATTCAGAGATCCCACATGTTTGTTGATTGCTGACTGACCTGGAACTGGTATATTGGTGGAAGTTGTAGAAAAAGGGGAAAGGAAGGAGAGGTTTCAGCTTAACATCTTGATATCATGGACTCAGAAAACCTGCACTATTAGCATCAGATGCTGGTCTTTTCAAATATCCAAACATTTGGTTGTGCAGCAAGCATTAAAGGGACACCCCTATCACTCACCCAAATGGCTATTCCTGTGGAGTGATGTGTGCCTGATTTGAACAATACAGTTTCATTGCTCTCTTAATTTTTCTATATTCTAAATAATTCTTTTGCACATGAAACTGCATATTGGAAATTATAAGCCTACACCCTACATATCACAGGAAGCCTCCCATCTTATATGCATAAAGCACAGATGTTTAATGCACCCATGTGTCTGAATGTGCAGGACCATGAACAAAAAAGCCTGCAGGCTGTCCCTATGTTACTCCAAGACATAATCAGACAAAACAGACTCACCCAGGAGAGCTGTAATCAGTCAATTTGGAAATATGACTGCCCTTCAATGACAAACCAGAGACACTGTAAAGCAAATAGCTGGGCTATTGCACAGGCTCAGGATGAAAAAAAAAGAAAACCCCTCCCAGTGCTCAAATGAGAGAGAAAGAGAGATTGCGTTCCTTATCTAAAAGAGATAAAAATGAAGACTGTTCAAATGCAGATCAGGGAGAGATGAGGTTTTCACTGCCAAGGGGGAAATACAAACAGGCTGCGTTTCTGAGCCTCAATGCAAGCTATATTAAGGAGTTTTCTTTAGAGAAGCAAAGACTAGCATAATCTACAAATACACAGAAGTTATTTTTCCTCTGAGCAGCTACAAGCTGGTGCAAATAATCCTCTTCATCTTCCAACACCAGCATCAGAGGTGGCTGACAATGAAAGTCTACTAGCAGCATCTCTTCCTGCTCACATCCATCTCCCCTTGACAGCTGATTGCAGCCCATTTTCATCTACTAACACATGATGAGTATCTTAAAAAATGCAACACATGCTGAAGCTCCTGGTAATGATGAGCTCTTAAAAAAAAAAATTGTTTTTACAATGAATATTCTTCCATGTGCATTTTCAGGAAATGGAAAATTCAATTACATCAACATGCTACATAGTTGTCACATAGACCATAGTTCTCAAAAGTAGCTAGGCCACTTTTCTTCAGTAAATAAACATTTCTTATCTAGTTTCAAATATTTAATACATGCACTTAACATGCAATAGCTGTGTTAATGAAAGCTAGAGAAGATCAACTGTACACGTCAAACTTCCTTGTTACCATTCTTTCTAGTTCTATGTAGATTGCGTATATTTTGACAGAGATTCTTCTTGTCTGTACAGTGCATTTACAGTGTGCCCCTGGACTCAGATTGGGCTTCAAAATACTACCATGCAATAGATAACTTACATCACTGAAGTACCTACATTTGTATAAATCAATACTACTGCTAACTCAGAATAGGCTACTGTTTTCAGAAGTTGGTGATTCAAAATGAGCAGCATCCAGCTGCTTTGCTTTTTTCCCCCCACTCGTTATGATAGCCATAATAGGTTGCTTGCAGAATTACATTTTATTCATGAATTGTCTGCACATCTGCAGAATGTAGATTTATTTCAACTTGTCTTTTTACAACTGGTCTGAGGATGAAATGCAACTTTGCCATAAAGTTCTCCAGCTGCAGAACTTCTTTCTGTTCCATAATACTCCTTAGGTGAGGTTCAAGTGCTTTCACCAGGAAACTTCCAGAGCAGATTCCTTTTGATTTTTCCCCTGCTTTTAAGTGGTGTATGTTTCTCTATGAGTGCATAGGCAGAACTTGCAGGTAGTAATGAGAGCTATGCACGTGTTCCTGTGGGAAGGCAGACCTAATACTTAAACTCTCTACTCTCTTAACTGTGCTCACGTCAACAGCTTCTTTTTTTATTGCCTAGAGATGCCTTTTATTTGGTCACTAATCCTGAAGTAGAATTTTCATACTGAAGTGATAGTAAGTATAACATGGTGTTACCACATTTAAAATAATAATTTTGTTTAAATCTCAGTGTTTCTTTTCCTTCACGTACAGTTTTACATACACTTACAGACAGTTACCAATCTTGAGGAATTAAAGTACTCCCAGCCCAAAGAAGACTCTGACAGTATCTCAAACTATGCAAACTTAGAGAACAACTTTTAACTCAGTTAAAGGAATATCTGTTCAACAACCACCTTATGAAAGTCAACAAAAGGGACAAGGGACAAGGAACAAGTCTGCAAAATCGCCACAACTGCACAGCTCCTGGCCACCTCCAGCTGCAGCCAGTGTCTGCTCCATTCTCTGTCTTTCTCAGTCCTGAGGATGTATGGTTGGGGGAAGGGAAGATGTGATTTTGGCAAAGATGGATCTAGACCGTGTAACTCAACCTGCTTGGTATAACTAACAACATGGCAGAAGCTATGGCAGCCTCTACTAGCAACCAGAGAATGAATTCTGAATAGAATAACATAACAGGAAAGGCCAACACATACAAGTTACTTTATGATGAAGTCTTTTGCTGGAAAATAACTGTCAGCCAAAGCACCTTGATCAGTGTCACAACAAAGCAAAGTAGCCTCACCAGTTTTAAATTTTGTATGAAAAAACGTTCTGTTTTGCTGAAGCTATCAATTTCTAATTTAATTATGCTGAATATTGAATTCTACTTGTGTAACCCCAAATTGTCAATACATTATTTCACTCCTAAGGATTTCGGGTCCTTTCCTGTAAAATAATACATCACAGTTTATTGAATATCTATAGCATTGCCCAATTTTTCTTCTTTGCATGTATATCAGAATAAGTTATTGTAAAGTACTTATTTTAAAACTCTGATGTTGACAAAGATATGCCCCCAATGTGATTTCAAGGATACACTTTAAAACAAAACCCCAAGCCCTCAATAATAATAAGTTACATGTTCTTAGGATAGGAAGCAGAATAATTACGCAACTGCTTTAAATAAATTGTGGTACCTAATGTTAATCAGCTTTAGGAACCTCAAAAGAGGAAGTGAATGTACATTCATTTATATTCATTAACTAGGCAGATTTTCTATTTTAGGAAAGCAGAGGGGTTATCATGAGATTTTTGTTTCTATTCCTCCTACAGAACATCAGTCCTAGGATCAAAAGCATGATGTTCACTTTAAACAGATATTTTTACACCTCAGTATTTTCACCTCAAAACCATATTGAGTAAAAATGATTAGAACCATCGATATTTTAAAATTAAATAAAGAATATTTGAAGCTTAGGGACACTGACTTTCTCAATGTTGCTTCAAGGGATAAACCATTAGAAAACGGTGATGTAAAGATGGCAAATATTCCTTACCTGAAATGACTTCAAAGTAGAGTTCAGTCGTTAAGATTTTTGTCACCAAAAGTCTGAAATGCTACTCCTACTGAATTCAGTGTATTGATCTCCAGTGCACCCCAACAAGCATGGCATTTGCCTCACTTTGTACTCTTGAGGCTTTTGCTCAATGAGGCTTTTCCAAAACGTGGCTGCTCAGGATGAGAGCTGGGACCCCCAGAGCTGAGCCTTCTCGAAGATTAAAACAAACAAACCATCAAACCAAAGACCCACCCCAAAACTGAAAAGAAACCTCCAAAAGTTCCAGATAGACAAAGAGGAAGCAATTGGTTCAAGCCCTATTATTTTGGGCTGCTTTTCTCGTAAAATGCAGCACTTTGCCAACCAAGAAGGCTCTGGGCTGCTGTTAAGCCCAAAGCGTGAAGAAGCTGCTCACGCTTCCTCATGCCTTGAGATACAACAAATAGTTTGGTGTGAATGCTTACTCCTAATTAGTCAATACTGCTATACATGTACGTATGTATGTACACATCTTTTGGTATATATTGATATAGACCGTTTCAGCATTCTTTGGTATCAAAAAACCACATTTTTTGGTGTCACATGAAGCCTGAGAAAAGCAGAGACAGACTATATCCCAGCCTACTGCTTCTTTTGAGGGATACCAGGTATTGGGCCTTGCATTCCCCACTGGTGCCCTAGGCAACTCAGAGGTTTGAAGGGAAAGTGCAAAGTTTAACTAAATGAAGCAGTAAAGCCAGGCTGATCAAAAGCTCTTGGGAACCAGAGTGCTGAACTTTTAAAGTCATTTGTGAAAGGGAGCTGACATCTGGGGTAGCAACCAAAACACCAGAGCAATCTCACTGCTCGCTACTTGGTGTGCATTCCCACACCAGTACTTTCAGAGATCAAAACCCACAATATGCATACGCTCTATGGAGGGTTTACTAATTAGTGCCAGTTACAGAGTAAAATCTTCCTTTAATACAAGAGGAAAACCAAGGACATCTTGGATTTTCTTGAGCCATTCAATGCAGCTGTCTTCCTACTGCTTCCTTCTACAGTCTAGAAGGCAGAAGAGGCAGAGAGCACACCATAAATTCACTTTGAGTGCTGAGAAAAAAACCCTCCCCAATCACTACTTTGTGTTCTAAGACAAAGAGAACCAGAAAATAAGACAGAAAATAAGATGCAGAGGTTTATTACCAGAAACAGCAAACCAGATAGAAGAAGATGAATCAGAAAACAGCAAAGATATGTGGACAATTCCACATACCTGAGGAGAGTGAAATTCTGAGCACTGCTATGGACAGGAGTCCCAGCCATGGGCTCGGACTACATGGTGTGAGGAACTAATCCCTAAGGCAACTTGGACCATCAGCAGATACCTTTAATTCTCCACTGAGGGCTATAAAATTGCATTAATGCAGTGGAGTGCTCTCATTTCCCAAAAAAGCAAGGCGCAAGTGCCAGCTCCAAGAGAGGAGCATTTCTGTCCTGTTTTCATTTCCAACCAGAAACGTCAGTGCCTTGTGGAAGGCCTGCAAGAGCCTGTTGTGGCTCTTTGACACTGCTCATGCCGTGTGGGAAAGCTGCCTTCCCTCAGCATCGTAACAGACTTGGGAGCAATTCTTCACCTTGATTGTTAAAGACTAAAATCAAAACAACCATAATCAATTACAGCATTCAAGGCCCAGAAGAAAATTTAAAAACAAGCTTTCAAGGTCAGGGTTTCAGTGGAAATAGATCCTTGATGACAATAGGCAGAGCTTCCCTGAACTGACAGCTACATTTGCAGGAAAACTACACTGTGTACATTTTCAGTGTGTTAGAGCAGTGAACAGGAACACATTCAGCTGATTCACAGCACAGAGAAGGGTTAACTTTAAATTTCATGACAGAAGTTAACCCAAATAAGGTCTGTGCTATTCAGCCCGAAGGGAACAGAAATCAATTCTGCTTCCTGTGGGTAGGATTGCACCACTTGATTAGAGAAAGAAATGAATCTTTAAAGTATACTTACAGGAAAGGTATTTGCCATTTGCATGAGAGATGGGAATGGCTGCATCCCAAGCTAAATGAAATCAAGTCTCTGTGCCTGTTTGAGGATTTCATCTATTTGAATTATGCAAATATAAAATGTAACTTCATTGTATAAAACTTCAAAATGAGAATGCTATCCATACATCCAGAGAGGCTAAAAAATATCGCCACTCCCCAAACTTAACATTGTTTCATTGAAGGCCAACAAGAGGTTATGATTTGGTCCTACAGTGCCGTGTTCAAGCTGTGACAGTCAATTTAGAGGACAACCCTGCCTGTCAGCAAATAAACATTAAGCCATTTTAAATTTCACCTCCATTTGATAAGGTTAAAGTAATTCTCTCTTGGAGATAGGGACTTGGAGGCAGGCTTTTGAACACCAGTCATTTGGCACAGAGACTGATGGCCACATAGGTTGTGCAGGAGGGTGTCAGGACAGGCTGGCAGAATGGATCTGCAGCAGCAAGAGGAGGAGCAGCACAGGTGGTATTTTGCCCTTGATTCAAAGACTAAAACATGCAGGGAATGGATCCTTCACTTACAGACCATGTGTGCACAAAGCTGCATGGTCCCAGGCCAGCCCTCTGAAAGCCTACTTTTGGCAACAGGAAATGTTCAGCATGGGTAAGCTTGTTGGACCTTCCTTACAAGTTCAGCACCCTCCCAAAGGAGGATATGGAGTCACAAAGTGCCACACCAAGGAGCAATAAACATAACCTCTTCCTTCCAACCCAGTGGAGGCCTGGGCTTTATGACCAGAGACACCCCTTCACTTCCAGCACAGGCAACCACATCATGGACTTGCAGAAATTATGGCATTTGCTACCCCAGAAATTGAACTCATTTGGTCCAGCTCTCCACTTGGAAGGCTGTCCCTGAACATGTCATTCTCATGATTAGAAATTTTCTGATTTCTGTCTGTACTCATTCATGGCCCCTGTAGACCCATTAGCTCTTGTGCCAATGCCATCATTTAGATCAATACAGAGAACATGGCAATATTTCGTAATATCAGAGCATTTGCACTGCAGGACAATGTTTCCTAAATTGTCAATATGCTTTTTATAATAGAAAAGAATGCATTTAAATGCTGGCTTGGACCAGAAGACAAAGAAAAAGGGGACACTTGAATTTCAAGTTGCTGTCAGAAAGCTTTTTAGAATTCAGTAGATGTGCATATGAGCAAGAATAGAAAAAGGGAAGGGAATCAAGACAATGGAAAGTTCAAAACGCCATACATTAACTTTCAATAATGAACTCCTGAGGCTGCCTACAAGTACACTAGGTGGGGAAAATCTTTCAGGTAAGGGCACAAGAGGAACACTGAAAGAGAGAAGAGGTATGCACTCATAAACCTCCACAGGCACAGAAAGATCAGATCTGCTCTGGTGTGTTCAGGGGCTGCTCCAAATGAGGGATGGTGGCCCCTAGTACCCACCAGACCAGCAGATGGCAGTTTCAGAAAAACTCTCTTGTTTTGCTCTTCCATTGCTCTTTCTTCTTCTTCTTTTTTTTTTTTTTCAATAGACCAAATTAGCAGATCTATACTTAACATGGATTTAAAGCTCTGTAAACTCAGAGTTAATCATGGGTACTACAACTTTCAGACTCAAGTCTCTAAGCTGAAGAGGAAGGTTTGTGCATACTGGAGGGAAGGTCCTCGGCTCTACAACTGAAACAAAGGCAATTGCAAAGTCCTTTACATAAGGAGTGACAATTTACGGGCTGGGCTCCCTGGGCAGTTTCTAAAGATGCCAAGCAAGACTGCTAAGCTTAACTCATTGCACAATGAGATCAGAATGACTGTACCCAGAGTCACTCTGCATATGGCTGTTACTGAACCAGTTTTGCAAGATTTTCAAATGAGGGTACAAACTAGATTTTATTATTTCCTTGGTACTCATTACCTCAATGTATGTAAAGACAACTCACAGCAGCTGTATTCTTCATTTTGCTACATGAAACAATACAACCTCATTTTAGCTTGTGTTAAAAGTTTGTCTCCACATCTCTGGTCATCTTTTTCTACAGCCTCAACACGGGTAGTTAGACATTGCATTTTTCAAACGCTCAAATTTAAAAAAAGATATACTTTAACCCATTATACTTCAGTAGCTAAGTTATACTCGTAGAATCATTGTCCAAGACTTTCAAAGGTATGTGTACATTTGCAAGTACCAGTAAATGCTTCTACACATTTTGGCAGGAGTTGATGTCATCATTACTACCACTAGAATTTAAGTGGTTTGGCTTTCAAGACAAAAAGATCACTTAAATGACATCTTTTGAACACCTGTGGCAGAACCCATTCCATCCATTTTAGATCTGCACCTCTTTCAATCAATCAGAAAGATTCCAAACAGATCAGAAACAGATCAGAAAAGCCACCAACATAAGAAGGATGTGGTTCTTCTGGAGTGAGTCCAGAGGAGGGCTATGAAGATGATCAGAGGGCTGGAGCACCTCTCTTATGGAGACAGGCTGAGAGAGCTGAGCTTGTTCAGCCTGGAAACGAGAAGGCTCTGAGGAGACCTTAATGGAGCTTCCAGTACCTAAAGGGGACTACAGGAAATATGGAGAGGGACTTTTTATAAGAACAGGTAGTGACAGGACAAGGTGGAATGGCTTTAAACTGAAAAAGGGTAGATTTAGATTAGATATTAGGAAGAAGTTCATTACTGTGAGGGTGGTGAGACTCTGGAACAGGTTACTCAGAGAAACTGTGGCTGCCTCATCCCTGTAAGTGTTCGAGGCCATGTTGGACAGGACTTTGAGCAAGCTGGACTAGTGGAAGGTATCCCTGCCCATGGCAGGGGTGTTAGAACTAGATGATCTTAAGGTCCTTTCCAACCCAAACCGTTCTATGATCTACTGAATAAACTTGTGTCAGAAAGTCATGAGGCTTTTAGCAATTTCACTGTCTGAAGGGCAAAGCCAAACAAATCAGCATGCTTGCTTTTGACTTCTGTTTGTCCTTCACCAGAACACGTTAATTCTTATCTAATGGTTAAAACCCTGACACGTTAAAGTCATGTCCACAGTAAAGACTACTTGATTCTCTGTGTACCTTATTGATGTTGTAATGTAATTTTTAGTTACTTTAGAAGTTTAATTCTGATTGTTGGCTCAGTTATAGCAGCTTCTAGAACTTCTCTTCTGTAGATATCTTTAAGCATTACTGAGACTCAGTTGGTGAGGACCTTCAGCCCTAATGTATTTAAGGGACAAATTTAAGTTCAGTTTCATTTTCAAAATAAGGAAGCTCAGAAGTCATCTTTATTGGAAAGACAATAACAGGCAAAAGAATTAAAAAATAAAAATTAAAAATTCAACAAATACAGAGCTTATCAAATGAGACATTTTGGTGCACACACACAGAAAAATAAAATCACATCCAGTAATGAATACATTTTTCTCTCGAAAAGTTTATGTTTGGGAGGGCAGAGGGGTGTGGCGAAAAAAATAACCAAAACTTGAGGGAGAGCATTTTAATCTATTCTTTTCTTGTTCGCCATTCTGTACCATCTTAAAAAGCTTATGTTCCTGTACCTGGCTGAAGGCAGACTCTGATTACTTGCCTATTTTGGCATATACAGAAAATTTGAGATTGAGAGCAGACATACTGGGACAGACCTAGGACTCATCTCTCCATTCGCCTCTGTGATGATCCCACACAGACATCTGCGGGAGAAAGAACACAGAGGGATTTTTCTGTACTATTCACGCTATGTTTTTTGGCACTCAGCTATATCAGGACTTCCTAAAGTAGAAATTATATCTTATTCTTGACAGCACTATCCTTCAAGGTTACATTTAATCTCTTTTGGAGCCCACTTTTAGATTTGGCCTCCACAGCATTAAGTTCCAGAATTTAAATTTTACGCTTTATGGAAAAAGTGCCAGAATAATTGTGGTTATTGCAATTTACTGGAAGGGGTACATATATACTGAACTCCAGGGATTTTTCTAGGAAGGAGCAATCAGGACAGTCTTCTAGTATTTCTTCAAATCAAAATCACCTTCAGCAGCATCATAGATATACCACTAATACAAAAGACTGAGTGCAAGGCAGCCCCTCTTTTAGCTATATAAGACAATGACTACATTCAACAAAAAGCATACTGGCAATATTATATGAAGAAGCAAAGCAGGGTGGATTTGTAGAAACACTATATGAACAGGGACAAAATATTTAGACTACCCTGTGAAAGGGGCTGTATCTGAGCTCTTTCATAGGGCTCAGCTAGAGACTGGAGTGGAACAGCTTCTTGAGTATCTGTACAGATGCTACCTAATAAAACATGAGAAAAGAAAGCCATTTATACTGACTGAGGACACCTCTGTGTCTGGGTTTTTTTAGAGTCAAGACTAAAGCTTAGCTTCCTGGTGATTATTACATATTACAGTGCACCTGTTTGCAGGTGGATGTCAAGCAGTTTTTGAGTGCTCACAGAACTCTCTACATGTTTCTGTTACAAGCATACACTTGCTGCAGAGAGATTCCCAACTCTAACCCCAAAAGCTGCGCTTTCAATCTAAATACCTTTTTAAAAAAATTCATAAGATCAAACATAGTAAGTGCTTTTAAGAGAGAATTAAATACAAGCACCACAGGCTTAAAACAACTTAAGGGGAAACAAGGAAAAGTTAGCTCATAACAATGCCAGACCTCTTTCTCAGTTTCACCTTTCATTGTAAGTCACTATTTATACAGTTAAGAGGCTCTTGGCAGACTCATTTGATCCATAATATTTTGACCTTTATATTATTCATGCATCCACAACAGAGGTCAGAAAGATAACTGCTTTCTCAGTTAAGTATAGGGTTGGCAACTAACAGCATAAACATACTTATCATGCCCTCAAGAAAGGATAAAAAGGTGCTATAGTACATTGTGCCAGATGTTAAGTTGAAATCTTAACTGTTTATCTTTAGCGGAAAACATAATTTTAGAATTCCTTCTACTACTGGAAAAACTACAGTTTTTCAAATGTACCACCTATCCAGTAAAACTGAAGGTTTAGGAACTAGCAACAATGAAAGGGAAGAAAATATCTTTAACCTGGTGGTTGGGAGTTGGTTGGTTCTCAGTTTCTAACACAAACGTTGCCTTCAGGAAACCAAGAAGTTATGTAGGACTAAATTGAAAGCTTCACATTACTAATATATGTGCAGATATTAAAGCTCTCTTCCATTAAAATTCACAGGTTAGCAATTATCGCTTAAAGATAATGGTCGTAACATCAGCTAGGAAAACAAAAGATTTAATTTTGTGAAATGTGATATAATTGCAATATGAAACAATAGAGGAATAGATAATGCATTTAGTTTTCACAGGTGAAGACTTCAATAAATCATCTGTGAACTTGCCACAGATGAGTCATCTATCTACTATTCAAATGAGTCTATGATCTACTGAAACTGGGGAGTTGCAAGAGCAATCTACATTTGAGATGGTGTCTCAAATGAGGTAGTAAGCTCAGAAGAGGTAGCAAGAAAACAGAGAGAAATCTGAACACTAATGCTTAAGACAATAACCTCTTCATCAAAGAATTAAAGAGACAGCTTCCAAAGCATGTCCTAAAGAGGGTTTGCTATGATACAGAGCATGTTTTTCAGAAGCTGAGATGACACAGCAAGCCCTCAGCTCCCCAAAGGCAGGAGCTCGCTCCCTGTTTCTTGGCTTATGCTACCACAGCAAGGGATGTTACTTGCACTTCCCTCCTTCCTTCTCTTAACATACCCTGGGGATGTCAGAAGAACCGAGGACCAATAGGGCTATTAAAGAGAGTGGGAAGGGGAGGGGGAAAGATTAATACTAAGTTTAAGGTCAAAACTGATAACAGTTTTAATTAAGCTTAAAGACTTTGGGTAGAGGCAAATACAGAGCAGAAGTACTTAAGAAATCTTTTCCATCCACTTAGTCTCTGGACAGCACAGATGGTAGAATATAAAGAAGAGGGAAGATACTTGTGCTGCTTGTGCCACAGGAAAAGCTAGGCTGAAGCAGCATACCAGCACCTATAGCTCACTAGCAGACTAGGTGAAACACCAGTTTCCTTGTAGGCATTAGGTGAAAGACAGAAGCATGGCCATGATTTTCACTAAGCACCAGTAAAGCACTTACTGTCTTCATGAGCTTCTCACACATGGAAGCAAAGACAGTGGTCATATGTACACAGAACCTGTATCTGTCAGGATATCACATATGGAGAATTATGTGGATTGCACTAGTGAATTTGATTCTCTGAGTACAGTATTTGCAGTTAGGTTGTCTTTAAAGCTTCAGGCTTTTCATGTTGAAGCAATTCTTAAGTACTCTAATGCAAAGTGTAATCACACATAGATTTTTCCATTAAAACTACAAAAGTCTTAAATACCCTGGGGGTGCTGGCCTCAATTAGTCCCTATTCTTCCATTCTTTTTCTCTCTGTACCACTGTGCCATCCCTTGGCGTAGGAGGAAAGGAAGACTGTTTGCTTAAGCCAAAAGCACAATCTTCTATTACACGAGTCCAGTTAAAGCAGAAGTAGATAAATTGCTTTCTGTACAATAGGGAGAAAAATTATGCTGGTTTTTGCTTATGTTCATTTTTTAAATTACAGTGTGGGAAAACTGAACATAGAGATATCATGATTTTGGAAGTTTGCCTTGAGTCTATTTTATTGTGGCTACATTTTTGGTTGCTGGTTTTGTTGGTTTTTTTTTAGCCCAACAGAAGTCCCACAGTTCTTTGAAGGAGATTGTTTGTACAAAATTGCAAGGAGAAGCTATGATCCCTCAACACAGCCTTTCCATTGTCATCTGTTGAATAGGTGAGCTTCGTTTTTGTGCTGCCAGCATTCAGTAGCATTGATCAGTTTTGCCATTGACATCAAGTTAATACTTTTGCAGAGAAAAGGAAAGCAAATCTTAGTGAACACCAGTAGGTAAATCTGCTTTTATCTCTTTTCCACGAAGCAGCACCTAAAAGCAAAATCTTACTAAACAGAGGGTAGGTGTCTCATCCAGCTGAATGGCCAGACCCTGGTTTGTTTGTCTGCATTTCATTTTACCTGCTCAGCCCCTGCTACCCGCTTCAGTACATTCAGTTTCCTACTTATCTTGCATAATTTGAAGTCCTGTTCAGGGAAATGGATGGAGACACCATATAAAACACAGAGATTAAAATGATATCCAGCCTACAATGTATTTATTTGCAGGCACCTCTCCAAGAAAGTCTCTGAAGAAAGGCAACTGAGTGGAATGATTATAGCGATGAACCAAGAGGAGTCAATGAAGCCGAGTTTAAAGAACATGAGCTGGAGCTGTATTCTAGAATCTAATCAATTAGGTTATTCTTTCAATTTTTGCTCTGTCCCTAAGCTTTACCTTTTTCAGTGAGGAAAAAACCCAGCCAATTTCCAGCCTATGAAGAAGCATCTAATTTTCCTGTAACACAAGTCCTACCATTGTCAACTTATACTGTGCCTGAGTCATCTGAGGATGACAACCACGTATTTTTTCACAACTACTTGAAGTAATCTACCTCCTGAAAACCCATTTGCCAAGTGCCTTATGAAATACATTTCCTTAGTGATCTTTCGAAAGGCTATTTCTACACACAATACCTTTATTCTGAGCAAAACATTAATCTGCCAGCACTAGTATATAGGGAAAAAATGGTACTTCATCTTAAGTTCTAAAAGGCCTTTTTAATTTCCAATTCAAAATTTTATCAGAAGACAGGGCACTAGCACAAGATTCAGCAGATGCGTTTGTGACTCTCCACAGCATTTGTGGCCTTGGTCAGGTCACTGACCTCTTTCTGTCTAGCTTTTCCAGCCCTTACCTTTTGCCCTTTTTATGTGGATTTAGAAGTAGGAACTCTCCTTCTATGGCACTTACCAAATTCTCAGTAAAGCCTCTAGCGTCTATTGTTTCATAAAGCAGACCAGACTTGAAGCTACATGTACGATACCACACCACACGAAACCATCACTGCTACTGTCTTCAAGCCGACTCTCAGTGTATTTGACATATTTAAGTGTTAGACCAAAGAAAAATAAAAGAAAAAACACCACTGTCTTTCTTAAGATGAAGGCAGTGCCATAGATTCTGATAAGCCCTTCCCTGCTCAATAAAGAAGTTGTAGGATATTTGCTGTCCAGGCATGCAGGTAAAATTAATTTTACATCAGAAGGTCCTACAGCAGAAAAGCTGCAGTACTGTAGAGATGGGAAAGAGACAGCAGGGAGAATTATCTGCCCTGCTTGGCATGGGAGAGCCGACGATGCTGCGCTGGTATCAGCAGGTTCTCCAGTTATGTAAGTCCAGCTGCAACTCTGGCTCTTGCCAACTGACACAGTTAGAGCAGTGTTTTAATGCATCCACCTCAACACTTTCACAGCAGCCAGATTACTTTGATATTTCTCTTTCCTGGAAGGAAGAGCTCAGGATGGATGGATGTCTCATCATGGCCAGGAGACAAAAAAGCGCTGACCAGATGCCAGCTGCAAACAGCAAATCACCCACAGTGCCCAGCAGCTCCATGCAGTGGGACCCCCCTGCTGTGCAAACAAAAAAGTATTGCTCCAAAGGGCAAACTGGAAGTGTATACAAAGAAAAGCAGAGGATGTAGCAACACTAAAGGACTTTTTTATTTCAACATATTTACTGTGGGGGGCTTGAGATTGTTTTATACAAAATAAATTAAGGCTTTTTAGTGGAAGAACAAAACTGAATCTGCCAAGGCGAATAATAGAAGCTGTAGAGGAAACAGATTTTTCAGCTGGGGTAGTCAAAACTCATTTCATTGTAGAGTACAAGTTCAGTTCAGTCAGGTCTAGTCTGATGACAAACCATACAACTGCTTTTGTATAAGTGTTGCTTTATATTATTGACCAGATTAAGAAGGACGTAGCCATGGCCAGTGAGCAGCCACTGCTGCCATGGAGCCACTTGTGCTGAGACCCATCCCACCAGCAGCTTGCATGGAGGCTTGTCCCATACTGCTCCCCTCTCCCAGTGACCAGGCCACCCGTTAACATTTCCTAAAGATTTTTAACTTGCATAGTTTCAGCTATGAGAAGTGCCTTATTTTTGTAACATTTACAATTACTGCAATAGTTGAAGTTTGATATCTTTTACATAATCCTTCCATTACATTCTCCTTCTTTGTTTGCTATAACCCACTTATATATATTAATACATATAAATCTCCAAACTCACCTTTCTTAAAAGCTCATTGCTATGTTGGCAAAGGCCTCAGCTCAGCTGCTGGAGAAGCAAGAGGTCCCCAGTGGCACCTTGTGACCATTTAGGTAGCCCTCTGATCACTGCCCTGCCTATTACAGCCACAGGAGAAAGACAAGGTCGAATAGCCACAAAGACTGAATCAATCCCTGTCAGGGTGGATTGCACATTAGGAGATTTTAAATACTGTTAAAAGCTTGTGTTTCAAAGTGCCATCAGCCACGTGTTTTCATGAGGCAAGTTGTAGCGAGAGCGGATGTATCCTGGCTGGAGTTCCAGTGCTCGGCGATATGCAGCCACAGCCTCCTCACTCC
>JANHGB010070771.1:39538-58736 GCA_026283785.1 Coracopsis vasa
GGAAACTTTTATTAACAAGTGCTGCTATGAACCACTCAAAAACTTAAGTTCAGTTAGATTTTTCCTGCCATTCATAACAGGTCATACTCAGAGAGACCCATGTAGACCTTAGCTAGAAAAAATCTCTGCTATCCCAACATGAGCAAATCTACTTTAACAACAAACATACAGGTAAACCCACACAGTGTCAACCAGTCTGATCTATGCTGCTTGTGTGGATGGGCTGACCCACTGGGGAAGCGGAGTTTTATCACATGACTCAGAAGGTGATTAAATAAATTTCACACACACACAGATTGCAGGAATTATGCCCCTCTATCCAAAAGCACAAAAGACCTCATTTCAGGAGCAGGACTAGGCATGTACTATCATGTTTTTCTTGAAGGCAACAGCAAGTGGGAAGGAAGTTGGAAGGAACAGGAGTGCACAAACTACTTTATAAAAGCAGAACTGATTTTCTCCAAGACACTGAGACAAAGTTGCATTCCTAGACTGGAGCAAATCCACCAAAATTTGAGCTGAACAGCCCCTGGAAGTACCCCCACCACAAGCACCAGGCATAGAGCTCTTATTGCAGCCACTGGGCCAGACCTTCCTCTCTAATGTGAGTGTAGCAAGGCAGTCAGAAACAGAAGGAACTGACATCTCTACATCAACAACTTCAAATCCCCAAACAGATGCTCTGGGCTTTAAGCTGAAATACTTGAACCTTGCAGCTACCTTTCTTGCACAAAAGCTCTTCCCTACATGGGCCTAGACCAGCGTAGCATGGTGGGGCTCTCTCCCTTGGCCCCTTGTCACCTTCCTCCATCATAGCAGTGGTGTCACCCCATCTGGAGCCCATCCTGCAAGTGTACATACTACCTATGGCAAGTAGTCTTTCAACATTTACAATTCATATTCATGATTATTTCAAGTGCCACAGAGTAGCATGACACTAAAAAAACACCAGTTCCTTCCTGTGTCTTCTACTTAGCTTTTTCTCATCGTCAGGAGATTTATGAATTTAATCTCCATTTTATAGAACTTAACAATTTTAACAGCTAGAAGAAAATGCTAAATTGTTTTTACTGCTGTTAGATGTTCAAAGACATCCTGCTACATACTGACATTTACATTTCACATTAAAAGTGAAATACGTTGGGAATGTGCAAGTATTTGTTTTAATTTGACCCATCTGTTATGTGAAAAACAAAGAGGACTTCTAAATCATTATATATAAATTCAGCGATTTGTAACCAATCTATATGTTCATTTCTTCTGGGTTAAAACTTCCCTAAAGCATCACTCTTATGAAATCTCCAAATTAAATTGCTTTGCATTGCTCTTAAGGATGCAGGCCACAGTTTCTTCCTCCTCGGTTTATTATTTCTAAACCCAAGTAAATTAGCAAGACTTGTATTAAGAATCTTGCCACTGAAGTGATTTTGGAGAATTCACGGAAGTATCTACTGGCTCTGGAAAGCTGAGAGCACAGAGGAAGTGTCACACATTGACAGCAAATTCCCTTAAGATAAAGCACAAGCCAATTGCTTTCACTTAGCTTTTCACACTTCTGCAAGCAGCACTAGGTCAGCCCTATACCATGCTAAACCATCACCAAGCAAGAACAATAATCAAGAAGGGGAAGAAAAGCTAAGGCAATTTACCTTCACCTCTCAACCTAGCTAGAACTTGCTACAGGACTGGGATCTTAGACTGAGCTTTAACGCAGATGTGGATGATAATTTTATAAGGGGAGAGAGATCCACAGACATTTAAGGATCCTTCAGCAGCGTTTAGAGCAGAGCCTTATCTCCTTTTTCACTTTGTGTAACATGCTGTATTTAGCATTTGCTGCTAAGCCTCTACCCCAGAAATCAGTATTTTCAGTGGAGTAAGGATAGTGAAAGCCCTTTTAATCACCCAGGTATGGGACCTCCCATCCCACAGAGATGATTTCTTGCATTGCATAAGACAATTTCTTAGTTAGGTGTACATTCTGAGGATAAGGAAAAGCTCTGTACAGCTTGGAGCATCACATGTCCCATTTGAAACCTTTGTCAATAGCAGCTCCACCTTTTCGTCAAACCTTTAAGTCGTATGCCTTGTCTGTATGACAAGTGTTCACCATGTTCCCAGCTCTAGCACAGGTGGAGCAGAAAAGGAGCTAGGTGCACCCTGGGCTCCTTAGCCTGCAGCTTCAAATCACACCCATGCAAAAGCAAGACTAGACAAGGAACCAGAGAATGCTCAAAAAAAAAAAAAAAGAGTCTTAAAATATCTTATCTACATAAAGCTAGAAGTGGACAGACCCACAAGTTTCAATTCTGCCTCTGCAATATCAAGCAGAACGCTAAAAAAGCATCACTGAAATACTAGGTCTACTCTGCATTCACACTCTAGATGGTTCATTTATTATATCCAGTATCATATTAAGCAACCCAACAAAACAAGAACTAGCAGTAATGCAGCCAGGGCATGATTAAGCATGCTTCTAAGAGCATCAACAAATGTGGAGACTGCATGGATCACAGCCCAGAAAGATTCAGGTTGGTGAAATGACAGCTTGATTAGGTTTTGTCTGACAAATGTGGCAAGAGAGATCAGAATCAAACATAATTCCAAGGCCTTCAAATAAAACCAGGAAAAAAAAATCTGAAGAGGGCAACAGCAATTTGCAAGACCAAATCAATTCTCCAGCCCAGCTTTCTCAATGCTTGGATGCAACACATCCACAGCCGCAATTGCTGAGACTATGTAAGTACCCTCCAGGAAGCATCCTGAATTAACAGGTACATGCCCTATGGGTGAGACAAACTTCAGATCTTGCAAGACACTCTTCCCTCCTATCAAGAGTCTTACTAAATATGCACGTATTTGTAATTTAATGAGAAAACATACAAGTAGAGCTACTTTATATCCAGGCAACCACTGCCTATTGCTACCCCAAAGATCAAGCAGCAACACCCTGTTACCCATATTGCTGCATGTAGGCATGCAGGATAATCAAACAACATAAATAGCAGAGAGTAAATGGAATTTTCCTTCTTATTCCCTCCCACCTGTTCTAGCAGCAAAAAGAGTGAGTCAAAAACACACACGGAAATCAGTTTCTTAAAAACATATCATTGCAACCAAAGTATTTCTCTCCATCATTTTGCCCCAGTTTTAAAACATATATTCCCTATTTGGGGGAACCTGGTGAGCTAAAACAGAGGCTTCTGGGCTTCCTTCCCATGTAGAAAGGGGGCAGGGGAGGGGAGGCAGAGTAACACAAGGCTCTTACCCAGGAATAAAATGATCTGTCTCCTGGAGCTCTTGCCCTCCGAGCTCTCACTTTTTCTTAGGTACTGTTCCTGGTGTTTTAGTCCACCCTTCACTGCCACAGTTCCTTCCTTGTGGATCATCAGGGTCTTCATCATGCTGTGGCACATGAACGTGACAGATCCCAGCACTATGATGTACACAGCAAAGGCACTGAAGATGCTGGCTTGAAAGACAGACCACTTGGAGGAGAGGCTGGTACAGATGGTCATATTGTGCTTCAGATCAGGAAGGTGGTGCCTGGGCATAGGCTTGTCACAGGCAGTCATACCTTGGTAGCCCTCAATGGCTTCCAGAGGGTATTCTGTGCCCATGGCAAAGAGCAGAGGCAGAGCCACTATGACAGACATCCCCCAGACAAAAGCGATGAGCAGCTTCACCGTGCGGGGTCCAGACACGGCCTTGAACTTAAAGGGGTGGCAGATAGCCACATACCTCTCAAAGCTGAGGGTTGCAACATGCAGCACAGTGGCATAACTGCAGGCTTCAAAGAGGAAGTAGTAGAGCTTGCAAGCCACGTTGCCATTAGGGGTAGAAAAGGGGCTCCAGATGGCACTGAAGAACTCCATGGGCATACCCAGCAGGATGACCAGCAGATCAGAGCAGGCCAGGCTCACCATGTGGTCTGTGACCTCTTTCTGCAGGTACCCCTTTTTCTGCAGGATCCTGGTGGCCTTGATGGTGATGCTGTTGCCCAAGATGCCTGCAACAAAGATGCAGACATACACGGAGGCCAAAGTGATCTTAATCCAAGGAGACACTTCAAATTCAGGGATGTGGCTGTGGTCAATGAGATCAGAACAGTCTGAAGAGGATGTCTGTCCTGCCATGAGAAGCCCCTTAGGGGGAAGAGGAGGGAGAAAAAGCTTTCTGCCCTCTCTGATGTTCAGATTCACAGCAAATGGATCCTTTCTTGCTTTGCCCCTCTCACTGCAATGCACAAGTTAGAGCAGTCAGGCACAACAAACCTGTCTCAACTAGCCACACCTGTGGGTTTTGTTAGCAACAGCCACTGAGTCAGTGAGCCAAGCACAAAAGTGTTTCAGATCTTACCTATCTCTATGGCAAACATCTCTTGCTCCTTTTGGATTTTTCTCCTTTCTCTACTAAGTGAAGCTGCTGCTCTCCAGCCCTCTGTGGTATGAACTGCTCTTCATTCAACATTTGCGTCTTCCTCTGCAAGCAAAGGCAGCTTTTGTTCCCTGCCCCAGGAGGAGGAAGTCAGAGGTTCTGCGTGGTTATAGCTTCTCTGTTAACCATTAACCTAAATCTTGGCACAAGCCACCCATGTTTGACATGCACTTCCTGTAATAAGAGCTCCTTCTCAGGGACAGATTAGGTTGGTGGGGTCAGGCTGAATATTAACTGGGCTTCAGACTTCCATATGCCAACATGCTTCACGACTTTACCTTTCCTTTAATGAAGACCTCGGTATCTGTCACAGCATCATTTGCTACACAGCTTGTGCAGCCATGGACTGATTTATGTCACCAGAAGCTTCTGGTTTTCAGTTGCTGCTGATGATCTGGTAGCTTCTTAAAATAACTGGTTAGACTCTAAAGAGACTTCTCATAAGTTATAAAATAAGATGAGCTCTAGATTTAGACACATCCATTGTCTCCCTTTAATTTTCTATTTTCTCGTGTTAGATAACAAAAATAATAAAGTTAGTAATCCTGATCATGTTCATGCTTTCAAGTAATCCAGAGTAGCAGGGAATGAAAATGGACCTCCTGCTCCTGTCTCACCAGAGGGAGAATGAATTTAACGCACTCTTTAGTTTTAGTTTCAAACCATAGCACTGAAGCCTCCCAAGGTAACCCCTGGAAACATTTAATTAGAAGGTGTGTATATGGATTAGGAAACCTTTACATTACAGTGCAAAACTGCAGAACAGCTTTTGCAGCTATAATCAAGAGAGAGGCCCATTACAGTGATCTGCTCCAATACCAAATCTAAGAACAGTGGGTTCACAAAGTGATTTCTATTAACTAGACAAGCACATGTGACACTTTCAGCTCATGATAAAAGAGAAACATTAGAAAGCTGTTATTAAGCAGTCTCCTCACATTCAGTGGTTATCACTGTACCTCAGCAGCCCAAGTATATAATGAACAAAAAATGCCCAAAACAGGATAATCAGCACCTGTTTCTACGCATTATTTATACATTCCAGTTTCAGAAGAATCACCTCAAACCTTGCACAACTTCAAGCCTGTAGTCCTAGTCATTTTTCCTTATGTTTGATAATTCACATTTGTTCTGCTCAGACAAGCTTTGTATTATTACCCAATTTCTTTCACTTAATTTTACTTTATAAAAGTGTGAACAAAGATTACATATGCATGACTGAATTGTGGAAATGAAGCTAATTAAAATTTGCTGCTTACTATCAAAAGGGAAAAAGGGAGATAGAGCAAAAGAGAGAGAAGGCCCAATAGGATTAGATTTCCCCCTTTTTTCCACACCAATTATAAAATGCAGAACACAATTTTGCAGTTTTCAATATTATCTTTAGAATATACACAAAGTTTATTAACTTTCTAATAAAGAGCTGATGCCACAAAGGGGATAGGAAGGAAAGAGGCAATTGTGGATACTCATAGACTGAGACCATTAAAAAAAATTTTTACATAAATTACTGGACTACATAAACCAGCAGTGAGTAGTCCAGAGATACATATAAAATCCCTATCATGGATGATTAGAAAAAATATATATATCTTCCTGAAGGGAAACGTTTCTTCCCAACTAAATGGGGAAGAAATTGTTGACACCCCATCCCTGTAAGTATCCAAGGACAGACTGGACACGGCTTTGAGAAACCTGGTCTAATGGAAGATGTCCCTGCCTGGAAGATGTCCCTACCTGTGGCAGTGGGATTGCAACTAGATGACCTTTAAGCTCCTTTCTAAGTCAAAACCATTCTATGACTCTGTGATAAATGCACTTAATGTGTCTTTGTGGCATGGAGGGGGAGAGCTCATAGTCTTTACCCTGGTGGATGATACCAGTTTATAAACTTACGATTTGTGTCATGGTCTAATTTTAGGGATTTTGTTAAGTTTTACTCAATACCTTGTAGCAGTGAGTACCACAAATTAATTTTTGTGTTGTTGCCTTTCCCTTAGCTGTTATGAAAGTGAATGTGGCTTCTGTGGCTGTGGGAGAACACTGCAGGGAGCCCCTCTAGATCCAATTTGTGGCCATTGTGCACCATGACTTCAGCCCCCAGCACTGAAGAGGAGTCAAGGGCACTGAGGATAGATATCACTGTCTCTCTTTCTAAAATCAGCACACACAGATGCGACACATTGCCAATCACTTGTCAGCCACTTTCTAAGAAAACAGAGCATCCTGAAGATGCAGATTACATGGGCACAGCTAGCTCTGCATGCCACTTGCTCAGCCACAGTCATGCTCACCTGAACACTTGCGGCGATGCAGTTGTTGGTAAAAGATGACAAGTGGTGGGAAGCAGAGAAATGGTGAGAAGGAGCATGGATTGCTGTCACTGTAGTATATAAGGTGATTTTTCACTTTCAGAGATAATAAAGCAGCTATGATCACCCGCCGCAGTCTGTTATCCAACAGAGTCTACAAGGTTTCCTGAAGGGCTTTATGCTTTCTTGCCTACTCCATGGATAGCACCTTGGTGAGAGGCCTGTTGGGACAGAAGAAAGCAGAGCTTTATCAGACATCCTTTAGCCATTGTGCAAAGCTCACCTTCTGCACACACCTTGTGCAGTGCACCATCTAGCACCCTGCCATGCCTGTGTACCACTGACTGAGCTAAAGGGCAGGAGGGTCTGCGAGGCACACTCGGTCCTTGGCCAACTGCCATCTCATTAGAAGCCATGTCCCCCAAACTCCTGATGAGGCTGGCCCCCAGAACTGGCAGCTAGCACAACTTGTAGCTGGAATGAGTCTTGGAAGAACAAACACATTTGACAGATGCTGTTGCATTTTAGGTAAATAGACTGTAGATTAACCTTTTCCAGTGTGCAGAGGTATTGTATGGCTGCTGCCTTACAAATGTAGTCTCTTCCCCAGCTGTGTAGTGCTGGCACATGGATTGGCTTGGGGTGCCCAATCTGCAGAATCGCTCGATGGTTATTTCTCAATTACCATACAGCACAGATGCCAGGGTGCCCTGATTGGCAGACAGGCATTGTCACACTTGCATTATCTCTGCAGAATTATTTCTCGATAACCGTGCTGTGAATATGCAAATCCACCCTAATTGGCTACGCTAATCACACTGCTCTGACTGGTTTCTGTTCTCAAACTGTTCAAGCTACTTGACAGGAACAAAGAAAATGCTTTGGTTTCTTGTTTCCTTTGGCTGAAAAACTTGAAAACTTAAATGAAAAAGAAGAGCTATCTCAAAAGCAAAGAAAATGAGGTTGTGAAAAGGATTAACTTTTTTTTTCAGATAAAAACACATTGACTTTTTTTCTTGCTAGTCTTTACCATTCTCCATCTCAACAAACCTCTTGTCCCTAGAATAGCTGTGATACCTTTGTCTTGCCAGTATTTGTTTAGAGAAAGTGAATCCTGGGCTTGTTCAATTTTATTTGAAACACAAGGTAAACAAAATGAGATTGCTGTTCTGCAGAAGGCAGCTACTCTGATCTGCAAAGGCAGAGGGGAAAGTGCTGTGGGAATAAAAGGAAGAAAAAAGACAGACAAAAGTGAAGTGTCCAAATGATTTTAAATGTTTTAAGAAATCAATTTGTGTGAGACAGCTCATGTTGGCTTTTAAAAATATTTTTCATTAACATTTAAATAATTCAAGGCTGCATTCAGATAACAAGGTTCCTTTCTGGTTTTTTGAAATCTAAAAAGCCTCTTTACTGTTAAGATGCCTTTGCATTCTTCTGTATTTTTCTTCTTTTGAAGATTATGATGATAGTTAATAATATAAATAACTACAAGTAAGTTGTGAAATTTATTTCTTCTTAATTTCCCTAAGAGTTTGGTTTTGGGCAGCACAGCCTAACAACCATCGTGCTGTTAACTGCTTGGCTCCTTTTCTTCTGGCAATATGAGAGACTGGGTTATGCAATCTGGGAAATGGATGTGCTGTGTAACCCACATATCCATAATGAATTCTAATTTAATCAGATTACCTCTAGAAAGGTGACATATGGAAAGCTGCCATCTTTATTCAACGATGTGCAGTGTTACCTGCTGTAATGCCATCTTCCTCGAATATCATATTGTGAGCGTTTGCTTGTCTGGAAGATAGAGAAGAGGGTTTCAAATGTGTTTCCAGGATACACAGAAAAAAAAACGATCTCTGCTCCAAATCATTACCTCTAAATAAATAGACAAAAGCACTTCACTACTTCCCAGTTTGTTTTACAAATTGGAAAGCAACATGAAAAGAAGCTGGGGACAGTGAGACTAAATGGTTTATCCAAGATAGAGACAATCTGTGCAACATCTGAGCCTCCTCACTGGTATTCTGGATTTCAGCTAACTTTCTCACATGACATGCAGCATAGAGACTACAGAGCACGCAATGCATTTACACAGCTCCTTACTAGTTGCTCTGGTGGTTTTAACTGGTGTTAATTCATAATAATTAAAACACATTTACAGCATCAAAACATAATTATTGTACTTAGTCATATCTGGAATTGTTGAATACACCACCTGCTTTCTGATCACCTTAGTAAATTAAAGACATTAAAACTGTTCAAAGCCTTCACTCAATTGCAGTAAAGCAAATACACTAGGAGGTCTGTGAGATGCTGTGATTAGGTGGAAGTGCACTTTGCCTGGCAAAAAAAGTGAAAGGGTTAATGTTCCACTCTTGGAGCAATGAAAGAGATGCACTTCTTTCTGTCCCTTGACATTTCAGTAGCTGTTAAGAGGCAAAAAAAAAGTCCCCAAACGTAGAGAAGCTGATTAGACACGCTGGAAAAAGCAAGTAAAGCAGGTCCTGAAATAAGATAGTCCTTTTTGCATCCTTTGAGAATGAGGCACCAAAGGAAATGAGCTTATTTATGTCCCAGGCCTGACAAATGAGCTATAACTTAAAACCAAAATGAGCACATACACTAAGCCCAGGTCTCAATAATCATAAGTCAATGGCATTGAACATGTTTCCTGAAATATTCGTTCAGAATTCCTTTTGTCTGAAGCACAGTGGCACCAAAGCGTAACATCTGGTTCAAGAAATCACCACTGTGAACCCCGGGGCACAATCCCAGGCACAATGAATCAAATCTCATTTTTCTCTGCGTAATTTCTAAACTGACTTATCCAAATAGATGTTAATGGCTTCAAAACACAATTCAAAGCTCCTGTTTAAGAGCATACTTAGTTTGCTGCATTTTTAAACTGTCAAGTAAAACTCTTCTATACAGTGTACTTTTGCAACCCAGCTTTTAATAGAGGTTCATACTACTGGATGTTATGCTACTGCCCTAGAAAAAACTTCAGATTTCATTCTCTGAATGTAGCCAGTTGCTTAAAGTTACAAGATAGAAATAACTGTAACAATGCCTCTCACAACCTGAATTCTCCATAATTTTTGTTATGAATCTGTGAAGTCAATAATCTGTGGAAGTGACTGTCACATGCAGGCAACAAAACACTGCAGTTCAGAGTACATGCTCTTTTGCTAACAAACCAACTGAGAATCTTCTAAAAAATGTTGATGGTTCACTCTTGGTCTTCTGAAAAATCTCTTTAAAGCAATATCAAGCTTTACTATTGCAATGAGAAGCAAAGAAATATTTCCTTGCTTCTTGCTTCTTTCTTGTGCTTGGCATCTCATCACCATCAGGACTTGCACTCGTGCCCAGCTGAGCTATGACAGAACCATTTTGCCTCTCTTCAGAACTCAGCTGATGGGGTTTAGCCTGAAGCAAGCTAACAACAGCTTTTTGACCTGCTTCTAAGGGGTTCTAGCAGTATGTCACCACAGCAAGGGCACTTCTGCCACCCTGGTTTTTTGAATTTACAATACGTACATGATGCCAAGACTCAAAATACTCAACTTCTCACTTTTAGGAACTTGTATTTCAACATTATGTAGTTCCTTCCCTTGCAATAACTTCACAAATTCAATTTTAAATAGCTTGTAAAAAAAGGCAGAATTCTTCACCTGTTGTTGCAATGGTACAGCTACTTCCAGAGAAGAGCAGGACAATTAACATTACATAGTAATTTGTGGGTATACAGGATGCCACATTTGGGTTTCTAAGTAAAACATGTAAAATCTGTCTGAGCTGAAACTTGGTCAGAAGGCAGGGCTTCAGTTCTTGTTCTCAGGGAAAACACCAGGTGAATTTCAGGAGTTTTGGCTCCTGGATATGCCATCAACACAGGATCCATGAAGCACAGAACCTTTAGTCACTGTCCAGCTGAACCACCAGACTCCAACTACTGACTCAAGGTTTTCTCATCCCTGCTGTCTTCATGCTGGTGCATATCACCAGGGCTTCTTGTGCCAGGTGTTCTGGGCTGCTGCATGCTAGGCTATTCCTCCACCCCAGCACACAATAGCCAGGGAAAACTGAGAAAACTTTGAAGGACAATCTGTGCTGGAGGGCCTTGAATCACAGCCTGAAGAGATGGTGTGGAGATCTGGAGCAGCCCTGGCAGGAAACACTGCCAGGGGAGTGACAAGCAGTTAAGGTTCATCAAAGCTCACTGCCTCCTGTCTGGGCCCTGTGAGGACAGTGAAACTGCTCCCCACTAGTCCTCAGCAGCTCCACATCTCCCTCCCTCCGATTATACTAGGCCACGAATTAAGTCTGTAGCAGTGGCATACTTGCCCACCAGCTCTGTATTAACTCATGACAGGACTGCATTTTCTCTTCATTTTAGATGTCATTTGCAGAGGCAAATATTAACAGTGTAATGGGAGTACTTGGCAATTTAGTACTATATTGGTAAATGTAAGTCAAGCAAAGAAAATCTAAAACAAACAAATGTGAAAGTGAGCTGATCTAGATTTAGAGCACACACTTTACCTCGGAGTTAATGTTTGTGCTGCTCATAATGCTTTTTGCTGAAGTGCCTGTACAGGGGGGGACGGGGAAAGGGTCAAGGAGGGTAGAGGTCCTCATTTGCTTTGGGCATGCAATTAGGCTTACTTCATCTGTGTAACTTCCTTTATTTCTGAAATTCTTTGACTAAACATAGGAAATTCTGGTCACTATCTTACACATCCAAATCCTGAAACTGAACATGGAAGTAAATAAGAAATGGGATCCCAAACTTTTTTCAAAAGTGTTTTCACCTGTGTTTACATGCTACCATATTCTGTCCAAGTGGTTGTTAAAGTACAAACAGGACTACCTATCAGTACATATATATGATCAATAAATTGTTATGACTTCCCATACTGGGTAAGCAGAGCTCTTCTGTTTTGGAAAAATATAGAAACTCCTTTGTCTGGAACAAACCAACAGCTATTATTTTATTTTTGAAGCATGAATTATATAAAGTACATGTGAAAATATTTTAGTTATCACTTTTTTCTCTTTGCTCTCTGAATTTCTTGTTCTCTCCTCCTCATTCCCTCCCTTCTTTACAATAGCTTCTCTTTGTTCCATGGCATACTATTCTTACTAAGAAAATGTGTGCTTTAAACAACTGTAAATGATAAACTGCCGCCACAATGCCCGTTCTGACATCTGACACTGTCACCCCAGGATTGGCTCATGTCTGTGAAGATCTTCCTCAGTGGAACCAAGACCTGATTGATGCCATTCTAAAGAAGACATGTAAAATATGCCTGCAGCCCCAGGAATACCTACTTCTCTTTTGACAAAAAGGGCTCCTAGCACAAATAACAGCTGTAATATCTATGGTGTAGAAACAGCATGTAAAGGGAAGTGAGACAAATACAATCTTTGTATATGCATCAGCTGATATATCCCACATGTTTTGTGAACGTTACTTTGATTGCCCAGTTGTTGGGTGACTTTTCTTTGTTATTGTAGCTTCCAGTCTTAACTTTTCTTTGACTTAAGAGCTATCAGGAAGAATCATTGCACAGAGAAAAGAGCTAGCAATACAGGCTGCTCAAGAGTCAATAGCTTTACAGGACATCCATTTAAATAGATAGAAGACTTGGCTTTAGGCCAAAGAAACTAAGTCTTCAAGGATTGTCTTTGCCTGATTTGCTCCTAAATAAACATTTGATAAGGAATAGGTGTTATTTGGAGAAGCTGTCCTAGAAAGATCTTTCCAGATATTACCTCCAGATACTACCTGGAAAGAAGGAACTGGAATTTGTAAAAATACAAAGTTTTAACTCGAACTGGTGTACTACCTACAGGAAGAAAAGGCTGGCTAGGAAGAAAGGAACTGCAAAATATAAATCAAAATCCTAAAAGGATGCTAAGTCAGGAAGGTCTCCTAGGAAATGTTCTGTGTGTAGGTGGTTGCAAGTTTTCATCATTCTTGAGTTTTGTCTACATGTAAATTAGGTTTAAAAATGCATTTGCAAAACCCGTGTGAGACTTGTATAGAAGTCTCAAAATGAATGATTGACTCAGAGACTCTGCAGCTACAGTGCAACTTTGGAAGCTGCTCAGGACTTACAAGAATCTGAACGCCAATTTTCAGCCAACTCCAAAAGAAATGTTTGGTAGAGTAACCATACCCAAGACTATTCTTAGAAAGGCACATTTCATGGTGAATCTGGCCCAGCAAGTGCAAACTTGTGAGTTTCTCTTAAAAGCCCTCCTGTCTAATACAGCCGTGAGCTGACCACAAGGGACAACTCCATTCAATACCAGTTCGCACAGCTGAAGACACTACAGTCTTTGCAAGGCCTCTGTCCGAGAAAAGTTGCACCTCCTCCACAGCAAAGAGGTGCAATTGCATAAGACGGCAACGTTTATTTTTGTAGAGAGGTTATAAAAAAACAGACTGATAATTTTCAAATATTCTAACCTACTATATTATTTCAAGTATTCTAACTTTTGGGAAACACGTTATTATGGATTTCTACAAATATGTGAGCTCTAACAAGTCATTGCTCTTTTTTTTTCTTTTTTTTTCAGTCATAAGCTTTTTGAGACCATTTATGTCTCTGCTATGTTACAAATTGTTCAATAATTGTTTTCAACAGGTTAAACTTCTAGTGAGTATAAGAAAATAATTCCAAGACAGTGAGTTGAACAGTTCAGAGATTCTCTAACACACGATAATGCTGGAAAGCCTTATGGAACACAAAAGACAATAATCCCATAGACCAAGGTTAGATATAACACAGGTGAAAAATTAAAATTACCCCTTAATCCTATAGCACCCTTAGGAAAACAAAACTCTTGCACAGAATTTTAAATCTGCAACATTAAAAAAACCCACAAACCTGCACTAGAAGGCCATGATTTATGTTACTAGTCTATGGAAACACTGTAATTCCTTTTTATCTCCTATGAGATCCTTCCCATAAGGGTTTCTCTAAATTATATCTCCTGTCCTTCAATGTTGTGGATTAATAATGCTTCACTAATGAGGATTAAATAGCTCAAGAATTCTCTGATGTGTGCAAACAGCAACACTGTGAGGCAGAATTTGTATTCAGAACCAAGAACTTTGTTAAATTTTGAAAAACCTGGAATTATGTTGCAGTACTTCTCCAGGCAAAATTTAACTGTCTTCAATGAAAGCTCTGCTTTTGCCTTCTTAGGTTCATTACATTTAAATCAGAAGTCAACAGGCTAGTCGCATCCCATGGCAATCAGCCAGTCCCTCTGCAATGAGTACATTACTGTCTGTTTGGCTAAAATATCTATACCCTTCTTAACCTGAAGACCTCAAGAGATGAAGACACCAACATTTCTTTCTGTAGTTCCTTAAAAATGTCAGTACACTTTCTCATTTGTACTTGTTTGATTTTTGTCTCCAGACACTAGTTCTTGTGATTCTAATTTAGGTTAAACCACCCATGAAAAAGTACTTATAGTCTATTCAAGTTCACCTATGTGTGGTCTTTCTGATTATTTATTCTTTAAATAAAGGTGCTGCCTCTGGCCCTGTAGTCATGTTTGTTTGTTTTCTACATGGAATCCAGCTTTTTACATCTTTTACATCAGCAGTGAGCAGAGTTCCGAGGTGTCATCAGCAGGCAGCAACCCAACACTGCACACTGTCTCTCCTACTCTGAAAGACTGTTACAAGAGATGGAGCCCTACATCATGGACCAGATGAACTCAACAGCTTTATAAGGATTGGTCCATACACTAAGGAATGATATCTCTTTCTTTGCATGTGTGTTTGTGTATGTATATATATATATATATATATGAGACAAGAGTGATGTTATATTGAAAAATGTGGGATCTGAGCATGACGTGAATGGTAAATTTCACAGGGTTTCACACCAAAAAGCATTACTGCATTTAGTCTCACCAGGATGGTATACCTAGGAGACAACTTCTCAGTCCTATTAGCTGCTCCTCAGCTTGTGCTTTTTCTTCTCCCTCCTCCTCCTTTCTGCTACAGTATCACATTGTCAACTTGCATTGAATTTCACATGATCTCCTAAAACATCTTTAAAATTGCTGTTTTCCAGGAAATTCTCTCTTCTGCAGATGTAACCTTTGTAGCTTATTTTTTTGCATTGTTTGCATGGGCTCAGGTTATCAAATAACCTCTACAACAAACTGGGATACCATACCCTCACCTTGAATACTGCCCCAAGCTTTAATTCCTGTATTTGCAGCTGGATCACTGATGAAAATGTCCAGTAGTTTCAGATGTAGTCTGAAATACATTAAAGTTTTTGTGATTCCCGGAGGGGATGCCTGGCTCCAACCCTTGATTAGGCCTAGCTGCTCAGCCTGTCATTGCCACATTTTCAGGTTGCCCGAACCAACCTCCCTAGAGCACTTTAAGAGTTCTGTAATAATTGCCAATGATATCTCATTTTTGAGATCTATCCATTAGCTCATTTTAAATGCATGTTTCACTAGAGCTGTGGAATGCAAAAATTTTCATCAGGAAAATACTATCAAAATCTACATAACCACCATTATCAATGCATTTATAATCTCATTCAAAATCAGGTTTGCTGCATAAGCTATATTTTCCAGAAAAACTGTGCTGATTAGCATTTATTATATTATTGTCCTTTGAATCTCTATCATTTAAATCCCATATTAACTTTTCCATTATTTTTCCCAGGACTGTCATTGGGCAAAGTGTACAATTTCTTACCCAAGTCAAGTTTTTTAAGCCTCTGGAATATGTTATAACATTAGCTATTTTACCCCACATTTCATGATTTTAAGTCAGAGATGCCCTTTTAAAAATCTTTTCAGTTTTACAGAGCGCAAGACATCCAAGACTGCAGATTTTAACTTGGTTTAGTCTTCCTTCCATGATACCGACCAAAAAACTTCATTGAACATGTCTGAGTTATTGCAAACAATTTTGCTGTCTTCACCTGGAGGCAGCCTAACACTTCAATAGGGTGTGAAGGATTTGGCTGTGATTTCATTGGAATATTCTATTGCATCACATAGCTGTATTTAATTTCCAAGCTCTCCTTTTCTCTATCTGCCTAGCAAAGGACTGGATAGCACAGTCCTACTGCAATCACCTGCAATAGTTCAACAGGTTTGGGTCCACCCCCAACTGAATTATGAATGAAAAAAGCTCTTGAAATCAACTTTTCTGCTCCCCCACATCTCCTTACTACTCCTGAAGTAGCAGAAGGAAGCCAGTATCTGGAACAAGTGAATCACTTCTATTTGCAATTTTAGCAAACTGATGTATTAGCCTTGATGTAGGATTTTTTGGTTCTTTGGGAGGTGTATCTGTGAGGTTTTAATGGGTTTTGGTGGGAATGCTAACAGAGAAATGCAGGCTGTGGATGCCAAATTTCTACTTTATGTTACTAAACTACTCCAAGTTTGACATATGTAAATAAACATATACTGAGGTATAAGTGTGTAACCTGCTACCCAAGAACTGCAGTGACTGTGGGGAAGTATTCTTGTCTGTGTTCTGTTATTCTGTTTTAGGCTGCTCATAAGAACAGTTGTTTGCATTTACTGTGATAAAGGATTTAGACTTCTGGGTTCTGCTGAAATAAATTTGCAGTCTTTATGCTGTAATTTCAGAGCACTTCATCAGAAGGACAGATGTAGCAAAACACATAATAAATGTGTTATCAGTTTTACCTTATCTGAATAGTGAATAGCTAACATAAGCACACTGCTAGCAAAAGCCTGGCTGGTTTTAATGGTACAAAGGCTGTGTTTTCTGCACCAGTTTTGATCCTGAAGTACTCCAAGGATGGCATGCAAGTGTCTCCCATTTATGAAAAAAAGTTGTCAGTGTAAATCCTGAAGCAAAAATTGCAAAGCTGGATTTCATGTCCAACAATAGATTTCCAAACAATATACTTTGTCCTGTGGTCATGTTTCAATGCTGAGCTATGTAACTTATCCTACAGATGTCATTGCACACTCTCAGATTACTGTGAACTTTAGACATTGATATAAACATTTTATTAAGTTGTTCTAATACACTGCTGCTATGATGAAGCTCTGGAAATAGAATGAAATAGGTTTGAATGTTTGAGTAAGATGTTTCACAATGACCTCAGAAGTATCTCCATAGTAAAAATACTGTGAAAAAGGAAACTTTCAAAAGCCTGACTTTAAAGGGAAAAGAAAGACGTCGTTGCATGGAGAGCTTAAACTCAAAGTTCATCAAGTAAGAACTGAAATCTGTTGCCACATTGGGAGTAGGGAACTGCATGACACAAGATTCTGATCTCAGGGCAGCTCCCTGCGTCGCAGCTCCTGCCCTGCTGCCAAACATCATAGACAGGCAAGAACTAGAGGCAACCACTCAGGGGCAGAACTGCCCCTTGGACTTACTGTAGCAAGATGCAGACCAAAAGCTGCTCTTGTGCAAGATTCACGACAAAGCCAGCTAGGGAAGGAAGAGTCTTCAGGCAAACCCGCTGCATGAGCTTCTTGCTGCTAGAGCTAGCTCCATGCTGTCACAACTTTCTTTTAACTGCCATAAAAGTTGATTCTACCTTTGGCTGCACCAACAACTTTTGAGATCCATAAAGATCCTGCTCCCCAGGCTCCAGGTCTAGCTGGGGCTTTCCTGCCTCTACCAATAGTCAGGACCGGGGTGCTTTAGTTACATGGGATTACAACTAAAATCAACTGCATCCTCTGACTGATTCCAGTTATCACAGAACAGTAATAAGCACGTGTTTAAGTTTGGCTTACATTGGACTAGATACTTAGAATAAGGCAGCTACCTAAACAGTAACGGAGCCATAGTCTTATAGATGGCTGAAAAACTGGCAGACCCATGACTAAACACTTTCTGAGGCACTCCACATTTCTTCCACCTCCATGAGTGAGTCTGTGGAATCCAAGGCATTGGGCTGCTTCTTCTAGGATCAAGGTAGAAGAAGAGGAAGGAAGAGCTATCACTGTCCTCTGGAGACATTTGGCTGGCCATGCTAATGCTGACAATTTTAATTATCCTTATCTTTTTTATCCCTCTCTTCCATACTACAGAAACCCTAGCCAACTCAATGGAGAAGCAAAAGCAGACTAGGAGTAGCAACACACACCTGATTTTCCTTGAGGAGATTAAGAATAAGATTTACCTATTAAACAGCAATATGACCTTAAGTAAGAATATGCAGATTCAATTTAATAACCAGCTAGGAGAAATATGCACTCTCTGTACTTGAAATTGGATCCATGCAACTGCTGAAGAGTTTAGCAAATTGGTTCTTTCACATTTGTGTGCATGCGTATCAGTGGTCAGCTCCATAGGCATTTGCTAAGACTACTGTTCATTTCAGATAGTTCTTGCCATTTCAGCTCTGGAAAAATCTCACTTTTTGTACGTGTATGAAGTATTATTTAAAAGTCAAAGACATCTGGTTACCTGGCAACCTATAAATAAAGCTTTTGGAAAAATAGCCTGGAAGGAGAGACTTACTGAATATCAGTCTTCTTTCTATGTTGTAAATGAAGCTATCTCACGAGAGATGTCAAAGGGTCTTTCTACTCTAGTTTATAGTTAGAAGTATCAGCAAACCACAAAAAATATATTTATATTTATGTGAATAAATAAAGATGGTCAATTTTTCACTATCCTGACCCAGCCTGTAACTTCACCTGAGCTGCAAAAAAGCCTCAGCTCTTGTTGAAAGTCTGCATGTGTTCAATGAATTTGCCTACACTGGCTAAGAAAAGTTAGGGAAGTATATCTGAGAAACTGGTACAGCCAGGACATTGCAATTTTCTTCATTTCAAGCTTCAGCCGTGCATGGAAACACTACCCTGACCCATCCTGTCAGGACCTCTGGCATCTGTCCGGTTAACAATATGTTGAAAAAACATTTTTATTTTAATTGCTCTTGTAATTCTGAGGCATAACCTGATGTGAGCTAGAGAACATTATGAGTGTTAGAGAAAGCAGGATGAAAAGTGCAGGGTGAAATGCCAAACAGACCTTTCTGAACTGTGTGGTGAGCCCAGACAGGAAGGCTGCTCTTCCCTCTTGCCATTTCTTGCTAAGCACATGAGGAAGCTCAGGCTGCTCTCTGCAGACACAGCAGCAGCACACTCACAAGCAGCTGAGCACATCTAGCACACAGATGTCTGAATTGGTATTAATATTATTTCGGATGTACATTAGAGGGGCAGATGTATAATCTGGGACTACATCCAAATTGTCTTCTAAGGCAATAAGATAATCAGTAAGAGTTTCCTCCTTTTTACTGTTGCTCACTCCTCCTCCTGTTCCTTAAAAACTAAAGCAAGGGGGAAAGAAGGAAATAAATGCAACAAAACCCAACACTTTTTTAAACAAAACAAAACAAAAACAACAAAAAAAACCCAACAAAACACAGCTCCCCCCCCGC
>JANHGB010070773.1:0-27471 GCA_026283785.1 Coracopsis vasa
GCTGTGGTATGGAATACCTCTTTGGTTAGTTTGGGTCAGGTGTCCTGTCTCTGCTTCCTCCCAGCTTCCTCTCCTCCTTGGCAGAGCATGAGACTCAGAAAAGTCCTTGGTCAGTTTAAACATTACTGAGCAACAACTAAAACCATCGGTGACATCAGCGTTGTTCCCAGGCTGAAAGTCAAAAACACAGCACTGCATCAGCTACTGAGAAGCAGAAAAATGACTGCTACTGCTGAACCCAGGACACCAGTGCCTCAGATGATCTGGAGAGTGATGATGACTCTAGAAATACCAATACAATTATGACTTCATCTTTTTCCTGCTGCTGCTCTAAAACTTTGCCTTTGCCAGTTACTGACAGATAATTTCAAAGCGAGATATTTCTCCCAGCTATGCAAAGCTGTTAAATAAGTGATGAAAGTTGATAATAGAAATAATTGTTAGGTATATGGTTCTAAAACTGACCAAAGCAGCACCTTTGAGCATTATAATCCTATACACTTTTCCAGAATATAAAAAGATATGCTCGACTATGCACAACTATCATCTTTCATGCAGCATAATAATGGCTGTGTATCCATATAATTAAGGATAATTATAAACCATAAGATTTGTACAGCGATTAACCAAAACTAAGATGATGTTCCATGTTGCTAAGACAAAGACATCTATCACTGCAGTTTCTCTCTCTCCTACTTAGAATTTCTCCTGGTTCTATTTCTGCTTCCTTTGGCATTACAGTATTTCTGTAACTCCAAAATGCTAAAATATCCAAGATTTTGAAAGTCAAGTCAGACTTGGTCCATTATTTATGCTTTACTATTACAGTGAAATGTGAAATTACAATTATACTCTAACTAAAGAAGCACATTTATCCCTAATTCCTAGGATATATTTGATTTATATCCTGAGATAAAAAAATGCTATAATCCTTACAGATTTGCTATTTGCTCTTAACAAATGCCATTTTTGATACTCTCATTATTAACTTTTCAGGTCTAATCCCTTTCTGAATAGCTGACTTCTATAATTTCTATAATTCTAAAGATTATTCAGGTTTGCTATGCACAAAATGTAATGGTATTTCCTTCTTAATGATATTTCTCCATTCAGGTTAACAGCCATTACTAACACTGTCCAACTATTTCTTCTGATACATGAGCTTTCAAAGCTATTTTTTTGAGGAAAAAAACAGACATCCTATCAAGGCTTTCCATATAATGACAAGAACACTTCCAAATCAGCTTACTTTTTAAGAAGGAAAACCTCAGAACTCTAACTACCTGTGGAAAAGAATTAAATAAAATATACTTTACATCTGCAAAGACAGAAGATATAGAGTGCAAGGGACCAAAAGAATTGAAGGGAGAGATTTCAAAAGGCAACAAAAGATCAAGCTCACTGAAATTGTATTGCCATGTTAATTCTTCCCCATGTTTGTGGAATGAAGTGCAATGAAATTTGTAGTTCAGTTGGCTTTAGGTAACTCTAAAAATGTGGACTTCACATACCTTCAGCTGAAAACTAAAAATATTATATCATGAACTGAGGCTAGAAGAGAGTTATCGTATCTTCTGTTTGTATTGAAAGTTAAAAACCACAATGTACTATTAGTCTTCATGGAATGAAACAATAGAAAATACTTCCACCATATACCATATAACATAACCAGAAATATGCAAATGTCCTCACACGTTTCAATTTGGAAACGTATTTCTTATGTCTTGGCAGGAAGCATTAGGAATTTTTCATTTTCTCTAGAGTTATTTGGCCTAAATTCAAATTTTTTGGATGCACTGTCAATCTTGAAGTGCTTTCTTTATATTTTGATTTCCAGCCCCTCTGTGGAGAATGCTATTGAACATTTCACTTCACTGCTTGTTTTATTTCCTATGAATGGAAAAGGAAAAGGACACTATTTAGTTATTTATCTGTTTTGTTTAAAGGTTCATTGAACAACTTTCAAGTAATGGGTCAGTCAGTATTCTCTATTCCTAGTTTTTGTGAGTTTGCACTCACATATATATGACGAGCTTCATAGGTTTCATAGCACTGTACTCTTATCAAAATAGTAAAAGCAATTCAGGAATTATTCATTAACACCCCATAATTACTTTGTTGAAACAGCTTTTTTATCCTTTGTTTCTAATTTTCAAAACAGTACTTATTTGAAGGGGTCAGATATACCAATGAAACAAGTTAGCAAGCTGCATTTGCAAGAATAAATTCTTTCAGTGCCATGCTTGACAATTTTGAGTACTGAAAAAAATCAGTGGATTAAGTTGCTCAAAACATTTTTAATGGAATTACTCTGAAGAAAGGAAGAGAAAGTGCTGAGTTTAGGCTGAAATGGAAGAAGTTTGTCATTTTCACACTTCTATACAGGATGAAGGATGAAAAGGGTCACTCATTTCACACTGCCATCTCTTGAACTTCTCAAAAATAAAAACAAATGTGACTGCAGTCCAAAAACCAGAAGCAGTCATCCAAGAAACTGAGTCTCTTTCGTGAATGAAAAATGATTGTCAGCATGAGAGACAGGTCTTAGTTTCCCTGTCATTATTTACTTCTAAGGTCTGATTAGTCTGGGGAGATGTCTAGGGAGAAGCTGTCAGACTGAAGGCAACAGGATTGGAGAAAAAAAAAAACAATTCCTATTTGAATCATGATTGATCAGAACCTGCACCATGCAATCAGGTAAGTGTGGGCTACATCTACAGGAGCGTGACCAGCAGGTTGAAGGAGGTGGTCCTGCGCCTCTACTCTGCTTGAGTGAGACCCCACCTGGAGTATTTCGCGCAGTTCTGTTGTCCCCAGCATAAGAAGGACATGGAGCTGTTGCAGCAAGTCCAGAGGAGGCCACAAGGATGATCAGTGGCTGAAGTATGAAGGCAGGCTGAGAAAATTTGGGCTGCTCAGACTGGAGAAGAGAAGCTGCATGGATTCCTCAGAGCAGCCTTCCAGTATCTGAAGGGGGCCTACAAGGATGCTTGAGAGAGACTCTTCATCACGGACTGAGCAACAGGACAAGGGGTGATGGGTTTAAACTTAAACAGGGTGAGTTCAGGTTAGATGTAAGCAAGAAGTTCTTTGCTGTAAGGGTGGTGAGGCACTGGCACAGGTTGCCTAGAGAAGCTGTGGATGCCCCATCCCTGGCAGTGTTCAAGGCCAGGCTGGACAGGGCCTGGAGCAACCTGGTCTAATGGAAGGTGTCCCTGCTGCGGCAGAGGGTTGGAACTGGATGAGCTTTAAGGGCCTCTCCAACCCAAACTATTCTATGATTCTAATCGCTACTTTTTGCTGCATCTACCTCCCTCTCTATGGAAGAGACTGTATGTTCCTTTCTTTTTCTTGTCTTAAAACATTTTATGCAGACTACATTACCAGAATGTCATATTTCACCTTCGTAAATACTTGATGTAGAGGTGGTGTAGCTTTACTGGTAACTGCAGAGGTTACTGTATACATGCAAAGATAATAGCCTGATTATTCATAAAATTTGCTAACAAATTGCTTTCACATATAGCAAATATAGCTTTTTATTATCAGAACCATTCTGAGCTTTCAAGGTTTCATTGCAATAAGCCCATAGGTACCAGGACTTTTTGTTCCCCTAGGGATTATCTTTAAAAATACAACCATAAATGTACTCCTGCCCTGAACATTCATCCACCTTCCCTTAATTAACCGTATGCAACATATAAGGTACATCTAAACAATTACTTTCTGCTTAACCTGGGAGTGGGAACATGGGGTATATATAAATATTGAGCAGTTTATCTTATTAGTAGAAAAGCAGTATTGTTTCACCTACTTCCAACAGCAGTTTTTGATGTAATTTCAAAGGTTCTCTTACAATTGACTTATGACAGATCCTAGAAACATAGAATTAACCTGGCCTTGAACACTTCCAGAGATGGGGCATCCACAACTTCTTTGGACAACCTTTTCCAATGTCTCACCACTCTCATAGTGAAGAATGTTTTCCTGATATCTAATCTAAATCTTCCCTCTTTCAGCTTAAAGCCATTCACCCTTGTCCTGTCACTACATGCCAGATTAACACTTGCTTACAAGTACCAAGCAAGGAAAAGAAATATTTAATATTCAGGCAGTTTGTCAATGATAAGCCAAGAAAAAGCAACTCTCAATGTTGTTCTAACCATTAAGCACTGTCTTCTCTATCAGATTAGTGTTGGTAGCCTAATCAAGGTTAAAATAAGTAATGTATCAAATAAATACATGCGGTAAATCACTCTGACTGTATCAGAAATGATAAATGATCTCAGAAAATCAAACTGGTTCTTCTCAGGGATTACAATTTATCAGAAAATGTCCTGAGTCTGAGGCTATTAATGCTGACGTTATACTGTCTGGGTGTTTCAGGCACCACTTATAAAGTAATCACACTTAGTTTTGAAAGCTTTCAGAAAGACAAACTAACAACAAGTGAGAAGTTGTCCTAAAAAATGGCATGTATTCCCTTGGGAAAACCTGGGACCGCAAAGCTTGGCACATACATTATTTGCCAGGAAGACTGTTAAAAATCTTTTCCAATAAACACATGAAAAAAGCAGACAATGCTGAAGCTGTTTTTCTTGGATTTTTCTTTTTAATTTTTCTTATTTTTGCAATGAAACTACTCTGATTTGTAAACAGTATTTAGCTTTTACTTCTCTAATTCTCCTTTCAGTGAGACTTTTACTGATATTACCCCTTCTCATTTTATTCTCCTTGACCTAAAAGGCAGCATCAACAAAGTTTGCTGGAATGCTTGTGTTCCCTAAAAACAGTTGCTCTGATTTGCTCAGATGCTACACACGAGGTAGCAAAAAGAAAACTCCGCAGGAAGGACAAATTGACTCAATAGGTTTTTCCCTACAGCAGCAGACAAGCCTTGCATCTGTCCTGTGAAAATCAAGCTCCAGTTCAATAGCCTCCATCTAAAACCCACAAGTTCTCTAAGGGTAGGGCTCTGGAGCCCATTAAGCCTTACGTGGAGAAAAACGCTACTGTCAGCTCTTCCTTCAGTTTTTCATTTCAGAAGTCACATTAGCCCTCTTGGTAAAAACAAAATGCAAGGAAAAACTGCAAAGCACTTGTCATACACTATTTTTTCAGAGCCAGATACCATGTTACACAAAAAGTCTTTATTACTATTTCTTCTGTTGCTTTGTTCTTCGTTTTGAGTTTTATTTCCTCTAAAATCTATTTCTGTAAAAGCATTTTTTTCATGAAGGTCCTCTGCACATTCCCAAATCTAAAAATCCAGATCTATTATTACATATAATGTTCCTACTACTCCTGTAGTGGTTTATAGGTGATTTAGTGTGCCAGTTCATCAATATATTGACAAATATACACCAATTCTTTCCCTTAAATATACTTAATTGCTTCTACTATCCTGTTTATTACGCTTCTTTGAACTTTTTTGTACCCATCACAGTTAAAGTTCTCCTGGATTCTCAGACTCTTAACAGTTTCAAAATACAATTTTAGACACCAATTCATTAACTTTCTGCATATACCACTGCTTTTCTTTTTAAATCTAGGAAAGAATCTCTGTGTCTCTCGTGAAGTTACCTTGATGCAGTATATTGAAACAAATGTGAAGACTGTTTAACAAAGGGCTTTCAGCACTTGTACACATTGGAATTGTATGACTTTATAATATTACACATATGACTTACAATGCATCTCTCTTCCTATGCTGTATAGAGGCAAACGCTGAGGCAGCTAATACATCCATATTGCCAGCAGATGTCAAGATATTGGTGGGATGCATCCCCCATGCAAAATCAGAGGTTCCTCCTGCAGTCCTTAAACCTTAAGGCCTGGTGGCCTTAAACCATCACATGACTCTCTAACAGAATTGCAAACTGTAAGGTGAAAAGCTACACATAACCACAGAAAGTGCTGGATAATATAGGAAAACAGTCTGTCATATATTCAAAAAGAACATTTGAGTATTTATAAAGATGTTTTCATAGAGTCAGAGTAGTTTGAGTTGGAAAGGACCTTAAAGCTCATCCAGTTCCAACCCCCTGCCACAGGCAGGGACACCTTTGACTAGACCAGGTTGCTCCAAGCCTCGTCCAACCTGGCCTTGAACACTGCCAGGGATGGGGCAGACACAGCTTCTCTGGGAAACCTGTGCCAGTGCCTCACCACCCTCAAAGGGAAGAGCTCCTTCCTGAGATCTCATCTCTATCTCCCCTCTAGCAGGTTAAAGCCATTCCCCCTTGTCCTGTCCTTACAAGCCCTTGAACAGAGCCCCTCTCCAGGTTTCCTGTATTCCTGAAGGAATTGCCTTCTGTGCTTCAGCAGTGATCACAGGCATGTGAAAGCATGCACAGAACCAGACATAGCAAAAGATAAATTCTGTAACACCATTGTGGCAAAGAAGCATGAAATCTTCTTTGAGTAATATAAAACAACCTGCTAGTGTTTGATGGATAATTTTCATCTGGGAAGTATTACACAAATGAGAAATATAGACAAAATGTGAGTAAATATAAGCAGATAAAACTCTGTAAAATATCTTACCTGTTCTGCAAATTCTAAATATTTTTCAAGATGTTTTTTTTTCTAAAGTGAGTAAAAATGTCACATTTCTAAACATCAATTACCATTTTCAAACAGAGCAAAAGATTACAAGGCCTTTCCAGTAGTGAAATCACAACATACACTATGAATGAGGTGTAAAGCAGGTGAAGATAAACAGATTTCATTCTGGCTATGTTGTGTAATACATCTGTATCAACCAGACTTTTATCTTTCTTACTGGTTGACTGCAACTTAATGTCACTGAATAGACTTTTTCAGTCCATTTACATGTTTATGTGCTCTGTGTATTACAGAGACTTTTGCACTTTGTTGGCCATTCAGATATCTGTTTGTGAAAATGAAATATAATTGAAAAAGCCATGTTCAGAATACTATGAAAGAATTTCTATGAGATGAAGGAGGACTTAAGACATCAAAACTGAGTCAGTATGGTACCAAAGCTATTTTGTATTGTAACTTAAAGAGCTTTAGGACTTAGGAGGAAAAAAACATCAGGAAAATAGAAGACATAATGCAAGGATTACAAAAATCACTCTGGTTTATCCAGAATGACATCTTTCTATATATGTTTTCCTTTTTGCTGCTGATTCAGAACAAGCATTGAGGAGTAACAAATAAACCCTTGCTCTGGCTTGGCAGAAAGGGCAGAGAGAGTGCAGGAAGTCGGGGCTTGCTACTCACATTTCTGATCCCTTTTCAATTGCTCTGGCTGAACGCTTGCAAAAGTGGCTCCGAATGGTTTTAATACAGTGAACAGGGTATAAAATCCTTTTCTTTCTTTTATATTTTCTATTTTATTACCTAGAGAGCCTAAATTAAGTATCATTCACCATTTTTACACCACTATTTTTACCAATTGTTTTACTAGGATGTTAGCATTTAAAGAGATATACAGTAATTGGAGCATGAAGCATCAGCATTTATCCAAAATAATAGCATTTGAAATAGAAAAATAGTCTAAGCATTTTCTAATGGAATTACAGAGACTATGAAGCTTGTGTAAAATCCAGTGTTTTGGTAAGTGTTGTCTTCTCTCTTCTAGGAGTCTGAACCAGGACTTTTCCCTTAGGAGGAATCACAGGATCCTCAAAAAGATTATTTTCAACACACATTTTTCTGGGATTAGTTAAATGTTTTTGACTTTTTTTTTTTTTTATTCCCCAGATCAACACAACTCACAGAAACATAGCAATTTTAATGAGATATTTTTTAAGATCTAAAATGCAACTGAAGGTCAGAAAAAACAAGAGATGAGTCCAAGAATATCTAATACTTATTGACTAGGATTACACCTGCATTCAGATGTCCAGTGCCCACAGTTCAGATCAGGGCAGTAGAACAGACTATTCTGTATCTCCAGCACTGGGATTACTGGTTGTAATTCTGGGATTGGTCAACTCTGATTTATTGTTTTTACTTAATTCAGCCCAATGTGCACAAAATGGTGCCCCCTACTGACAGAGTCCTATACATTGTCCACCTGAACTTGCGCAGGTCTCTAAATCAGAGGCATGGATTTGATGGATAGACCACTCAGTGGATAAGGAATTGGCTGGATGGTCACACTCAAAGAGTCAATGGATCAATGTGACAAGTGACAAAGGCATTCCTTGGGGGTTGGTGTTCAACATCTTTGTCAGCAACATGGACAGTGGGATTGAAGGCACCCTCAGCAAACTTGATGATGACACCAAGCTGTGAGGTGCAGTCGACATGCTGGAAGGAAGGGATGGAGTCCAGATGGACCTGGACAGGCTGGAGAGGTGAGACAGTGTGAACTTCATGGAGTTCAACAAGGCCAAGTGCAAGGTCCTGCACCGGGTTAGGAACAATCTCAAGCACAAACACATGCTGAGCAGAGACTCAGTGGAGCAGCCCTGAGTACTTGGGGGTGTTGGGTGATGAGAAGCTCCTCATGACCCAGCAGTGTGCACATGAGCACAGAACCCCCGCCCTCCACACACCCCCCCACACTCTCTCTCCCCGTGTGCTGGGCTGCATCCCCAGAGCATGAGCAGCAGGTTGAGGGAGAGGATTCTCCCCCTCCGCTGTGCTCTGGGGAGACCCCCCCTGCAGTCCTGTGTCCAGCTCTGGGGCAACAACACAAAAGGGATGTGGAACTGTTGGAGCGAGTCCAGAGGAGGCCACGGAGATGCAGCTAGGGCTGAAGTGTAAAAGCACCTTCTGTCCCTGATAGTATTCACTCAGTGCTCATAGGTTGATTGAAAAGGGCTGCTGAAGATCCATATAGAAAGTGTTACTAAGGTTTTCTACTTCAGGCTTAGCCAAAGAGGTTTCCAGGAATTACACCTTTAGTGCCAAGAGACAGCTTGTGGCAGGTCTCTAATTCTCTTGTCAAAAGAGATCATGTTTGGGAGAACAGAAGTGACCCATTGTCAGGTTCATAGTGTGCAACAGCACAGAGATATCTAAAGCTACACTGCTGCTCTGATTCATCTCAGATGTCTTTAGGGTGACAATAGCTGTATTCTTCATATTGCTTGACAGCATTCACAGCTTACCCACCATGCTTATTCATAGGTCCCACCATGACTTCAGAGCCATATTATATGGAGTAGATACCAATGAGTTTTATGCTATCTAAGCTACTGCATGGCTGCAAAAAGAAGTGGTGTGACTTTAATAAAATGTCTGTTTATTGAATCAATTTATAGCACTTAATTTTTTTATGCTAAACTAAACATCTCATGAAATTTCAGGTTGCTTCCTACTTTGAAGCACATTTGCCTTTTTCTGTATATTTACACATCATATTTATGGAGATAAATGAAAAAAGATAAGCTAGAGAAATATATACTTCCTTTATCATTCATATGCCTTAATCATTAGCCAACAGTTTGTGATTTACTACATATTTCTAACTACATCACCTAGAATTGAACCTTCTTCACTATAATTTATTTTAATACTCCAAATGAAGTTTTAAGCATTTGCTATTCTCATAATATGCATTTTAACTAGCTCTTATTTTCCTCTCATACTATCCTCATTACAGTGGGAGTCAATATAAAGAAAACATATGGCTTCTTCAGGCAGAACCATGTGGTCATGCCCATAACATGATTAAAAGTATTGTTTTCTCAAGTTACAAGACACAAAAATAAGAATATATATACACATCAGACCACCAAAACTGAGAAAAAGTGAAGAGAGATACAATAGGTACCTTTGATTGCAGGAAGTATCTATCTAGAGGGATACAAAAGCACAAAACAGAACTGAGTGGAGAACAAGGGTGAGTGAGTATGTGTGTGATGGTGAGGATACTGGTAAATTCGTATTTCATAACTCTGAGTAATTTGGAATTCAGTTTAGTAAAGAAAGAAATAAGCTTAGTTTTGTTTTAGCCAAACATTATCCACACGTAATTACTCTTTCCTTATATTTTAGATATTTCCATTTACAGAACTGACAGTTCTCTAACAAGTCTTGCAATGAGAACTAGAACTGAAGTGATACATATTCTCTACAACATTGATATTTAGATTATGAGACATATAGATAAATCACAGCCCAACATCTTATCTTTTGAGAGAAGCAGATGTTAGAAAAATAACTGCACAGCAAATGTCAAACTCCACTATCATACAAAGCTCATATATTTATTCTAATGTTTAGGAGAAAAACATTAGGAATAGTTACTATGGTCACAATATAAATGCAGAGAGTAGGTCAGAAATTATTCTCTGGCATAATTCTAAATTCAGTTTCCTAGAGAAAAAAACATGGCAAAAATCTTGGTATCCATTCCTCCCACCACAGGTACAACTTGATTTGCTCCACTAACAAATGTAGGATATACCTCAGAAGAATCCCAAGATAATCTGTCTTTGGTTTCTCTAAAGCAGTTTGGAACACTTACCAAGCAGAAGAACTGATACTGATACCAATACCTCAAAACTGGGGAATTTCAAATACCACTCTGGTACTGCTGAAAGTCCATCTCTCTTATTCCTCTCTGCTATACAATGTTCAGAGTATTAGCATACTTTCTATCAAAATTACCCTTGAAAACTAGATCATGGCATCACATATATGTCTTGGCATATACCTCACCTCCAAAATAAACCTTCTGGGCTAGCATACTGTGTCTGGCCAGCTGCTACCTGTGCCAAGAGCTGAGCAACCAGTTTAGGATTTTCTTAGTTTTCCATCATCCATGAAAACTTTTAATTCTTTGGTCTAAGAGATCACAGGACCATATCACAAAAAAAAAAAAAAAAAAAAACAGAAAGAAAATAAAAAAGAGTTCCCAGCTAAGTATTCCTTCAAGCTTCTCTGAACACCGAAGAACACTACAACTAGGGCAAGTTCAAACCTAGAATTCCTAGAATTATTGTTCTGGTATTTGAAAGGGCAGTTATAGAGAATAAAAGTGGAACATATGTTTTCATTTTTCTCTTTGGAAGGTGGAGAAGGTTATGAGATTTTGGCAAATATGTCAGAGCTTTAAGAATATGATGAAAAGAAGCATGGCATTTGCCAACATGTAGGGTGTAATTACAGCAGCTTCAGCTGATTGATCAGCTACCTCATAATATTAGTTATATTTTGCTGGGAACAACATTAGTGCTTGAAACATTTCAAATGGATTTTTTTATACGCCCAGTACATTAACAGACACAACCAGGTCCCCTTGTAATCTGGCAAGCATCTTCTTTTATTGTTAGAAAGCTACAGATATACCATTAAGTTAACAGAATCATACAGAGAATATGCTTAAAGTATCATATTTTTCCATCACCTGAATGTTTTTCCTATACACATATACATAACTAGATTAGATCATGGTGAAAGTACAAGAGTAGTCAAGTCTTACAGCCATCAGTTGTTCTGTATTAAGTTTAAAATGATCCACTTTAAATGGATGGGGAAAACATCCTGAGAAATTTGCAAATTCCCTCGACAGGCTGCTGAAAAATATGTATTTTAAATGACCTACATAAAAGCCTGAGAAAATGGAGTAGATTTTCTTTCTAAAACAACACCAGTAGAAGCTTTACATCTTGCCATTGATAACTTCATGCTCCCAGACTAGAATCTGCAACCTCAGAGCATGAGTTAGTGGACCAAGATTCAAAGTATAAGGAAGGTCATTGGTATCAATCTGAAATGAAAGATTTGGAGGCAGGGGGGAAACACAGAAAAACTTGATTGAAGGAACACAGAAATGATATCACACGGTATTACAGACACTTAACTGACAGTATGCATTTGAAGAGGCAAGACTGGTTCAATGTTAAACTAACTGCATAACTAGTAGTGCTACTCTCTGGGCATAATTATCATGTTGTAATAAAATACGATTATTTTTTTTTCACAGTTTATACCTGAAAGCACAAATAAAAAGAATCTTTCAACATTCGTTCACATGCTGTACACAAGATGCCGCAATAAATTACACCATGGGGAAAAGATGGAAAACCAAGTGTTCTTGTAGATCACAAGGTAGGAGTTTCTGAGACTGACTCAAGTGTTATCAATCTGTCAAACAAAATTTCCTTTCCTCAAAGGCTGTGATTTCCTATTTAAATTTAAATATCTAAAATATGTTTCTTAAGTCTGAAATAGTCACTGTATACTCCTTAAAATTAATGGGGGAGGGAAAAAATATCCACTTCTACGGGACAGTTCACCGTACCTGTCTTAAAAGCTAGAAAACACCTTAAAAAGTCAGCTTTTGTACTTTCATATGGAAGGGTACTACATAGTTAAGTGTTAGACAGATACCTGAATTAATTTATCTGAATCCAATCCTAAATGCCTTGGAAATTATTAATCCTGTTGATTCTTTCACATAATAATAATTACCCTACAGTGGCTGTCTCAAGGGATTAACTGGTAAATTCTCATGCAATGAATCAAGGAACAGATTAAGGTTTCTTCGATGGGACATTTGTAATTGATTACATAAATCTCATGTGCTCTACAGTTTGCTCAGACCAAGCTCAGAAGCAAAGTGCTGCTGTGACTGCAAAAGAAAGTGTTCATTCAGCATCGTCCTTGGTAATGGATGATACAAAGACAATTGGAGAGAAATATTTGTAGTTTGGGGAAGGAAAAAGAACTTTAAAGTGGTTTAAGTAACACACTATAAACGTGTGGGAAGAAATCAGGCTACCATTCCATGAAATATAGAAGTTTTTCTTTGGAATCATGGAATTAGTTAATAAACTTTAATCAGAAAAGACTACAGGGTCAGTGGACACCAAAGAACATGTAGCTCCTTGAGAAGCCCAAGGTGAGGAGTTAGAGTAGTGAGACAAAATTAAGCTATTAATAACGCTGACCAGGTAGAACAGCTCCTCCTCTTCAAACTGCTTCCTCTAGGAACATTCTTGAAGATGAAAACATAGCTCTTCTAGAAAAATTGATATTTTCTTTCTCAATACTCCACAGAACTCATGATCCTGTAAATCATAGACTCATAGAATCCCAGACTGGTTTGGGTTGGAAGGGACCGTAAAGCCATGACTGAAATCTGTGAAAATCCGAGAACCCTCTTCAATCTCAAAATAAAATGCTATTCTTTCTGACATATTTATGAACTTCCTAGAATCCAGAGACAGCAATAGCTTTGGCCAGTATACTATGAACATTTTTATTTAATTCCTGAGTGACAATTGTAGGTTTTGCTGGAGAATGGATTAGAATTTAGTATCATACAGATACAGCTGATAAAGCCATTAATCACGGAAGACCCACAGAAGCTGTAAACAGAAGTGTCTACACAAAAACATGATGAAATGTAAACAGCATTAAAAAACCAACAAAATCTCCAATATAACACAGAGATAAGGACATAAAAGAGACATCTATTGAACATAAGGTGACTTAACGGCTTGCGATAGAGATGGAATGTACATGTCCAAAACATGATGCAAGTGTAGTCTGTTATGTTTTGAACAGTGTATAAAAAGAGTTGTCAGTAACCAATCATGCTCTCTATTGGTCTCAGGAAGCCTGCATAACATTGTACTAATGCTTCGTCAACACACATCATGCACAAGCGTCTCTTGCATTAGAAGATGTCAGGACCATACTTTGTAGACGCTAAATATGGAGGAGCCATTGTCACTGAACCCAGGCTACACTCTTTATAAAACAAGAACAGTGCTGAAGTTTCCAGGCTATGAATTAATGGACCTCTGACTATTATTCAAGAAAACTAATATAAAAGCAATGTGGTTGTTTTCTCTTTCTGAAAAGGTGAAATTAAAAGGGGATATTATGTAGCTAAAAATTGTCATAGACAGACTGAAAGCAGCAGAAGAAACTAAGAAATGCTACTAAATGAGCAACAACTTCTCAATATTATTGACAATAAAGTTAGTCTTGTTCTTTAAACTAGTCTTAGAGACCAAAACATAATCACAGTAGCCAGCCAAAAGCCCACATATTTAAAATCAGTGTATTTCTGTGTATCACAAGAAGTAGTTACTAAAAAGATTCATGGAGATGCTCAGTTTTGAGACTCTAGGAGTACCAACCTCTATGGGAGTTCCACTATGCAGAATGCACACAGAAGTATTTGCCTATGTACACACACTACAAATGACTCAGCTTCAGACAATAACTGAAAATGATGAAACACCAAAGATGTAAAATTACTTAAGACATCACCTCTTTTGCCCCAAAGAAAAAAGTTAACCTTAGTACTTCAATCCTAAATATTAGTAATTGCCCCTTATAATTTCAAATATTTATTAGGTCTTGAAATTGAATGTTCTTACTGTACCTCCCACAGCTCCCTCAGAAATTTGCTTAAATACGAAGACCAATTTCATTCTTAACAACAAACCTAGAGCAAAAATAAAGGTACATCACTGTGCACACTTACAATATGCATCGATACATTAGCAGCAAGGGACCTTATTATTATTATTACAAAATGCATGTCTGAAACTGCAAGGATTCAAAAGCATTTTTGTTTCAAATCAGCTTTTAAAGAGTATGATTTGTCTAACACGACATTAGGAAAAGCAAATAGAAATTGTAACAGCATAGAATCACGAAATGGTTTGTGTTGGAAGAAACCTTAAAGCTCATCCAGTTCTAACCCCCAAGTAGTGGACCCTTTCCACTACACCAGGCTTCTTCAAGCCATGTCTAACCTGGTCTTGAACACTGCCAGGGATGGGGCAGACACAGCTTCTCTGGGCAACCTGTGCTAGTGCCTCACCACCCTCACAGTAAAGAACTTTTGCCTAAGATCTAATCTCAATCTTCCCTCTGTCAGGTTAAAGCCATTCCCCCTTGTCCTGTCCCTATAGGCTCTTGTCCAAAGCCCCTCTCCAGATTTTTTATAGGCCACCTTTCGGTATTGGAAGACTGTTATAAGGTCTCCTGTGAGCATTCGTATGATCATGGCACTGAAAGTATTTATGAACAAAATAAAAAGATATTGGTAATGGGACGCCTCGTGGTTTTATTTACCCCTCCTTCCCTTCCCAGTCTAATCCTGCATGAAGCTACAAACACCTGTGTGAACTTCCTAGCTAAAAGAAGAATTCTAACACCACATCACCAGTATTTTGACCAGAGGACCAATTCTGCAGCTCCTTGCTGTCAGTCTTTCAGCAGAGAACACAGACATGCAGCAGTGCCTATTGCATAGCTTTTTGATCCCAGTTTGGGAACCCTGCTCTACGCTACACTTAGAGAGACAGACAAATTCAAACCACTCCTTCCTTTGTTTGATAAGTTATTTGCAAAAAGACCATCTTTTATTAAGCAACTTATTATTTAGAGTTTTTAGGCGTGTCCACATGAACAAAGACAAGCTGTCTGGCTCTGTGGCAAACCCCAGTTTAGGCTTTCACTAGTCACTTTATATGGTACCTCATTCAGCTGATACAATTTCTGCTCTTGAACTGAAGCTTTTCTAAATACAGTGATAGGAATCATACTGAAAATACTGAATAATAAGATGCTCAAAATTCTCATGCTGTATCAGTGCATGCCTATTTGAGTGACAGATATTCAATCCTCAAATACTGAAGCCCATAAAATCATCCTCACAAAGATCTGTGCAAAGAAAAGACAAAAACAGCATCACAGACAAGGTTGAATCTATTAGCCTTTCAAAAGTCAAATGAATAGTTGAAGATCCAACAGCAATCTGCAGAACTGGACTTTTATCAGGCAAAAAATGCTTATGGCAATGAAATCAAACATAAACAGAAGAAAATTTAAATTACTGTGCGATTAGCAATATCAAAAATAATATTGTTCCTGAACAAAAACAGTGCTCAGTACATACTGCTGTGGGAAAGAATAAATGGCCTTTCACCTTCCCTTGTGTACTAGTGCATTACATCTGAGAAGGCCATTAATATTACTTAGTGTCTTCTCAAAACTGAAGATTCTGATCAGAGTTTACGTTTTTGTCAGCCACTGTGAAGTCCTGGTTTTGCAGTTCCTCGTATAAAAGGTCACAATACGGCTATTGTGAGGGAGCCTAATAAATAAAGTTTATCTAGTGTCACGTCATTTGCTGACCAGGTAGGCCCTATATGATATTTTTTTTAGAGTTTTGCTTATCAGCTACCATTAATCTTGACTTGTGTTGCTATGGAGCTTCCTGAGTGAAGTGTATAAAGATGTAGTGCGGCCTGATGGATATTAATGTGCAGAGTAACACAAGGAAATAAAACTACCTTCAGAAAGGTGTGACCTCAGACACAATCTGTCACGTCACCTTACCTGTTGCTGTGCTAAAAATAAATAAAGAAACATTTCTAACCAACGGATTCTTCATTAAAATCAAATCATAATAATTAGCTAAATGGAACACGTAATCAGTGTTACAGTAAAAGAACTGCACTTACATGTTGTACAGACCACCCTGTAGAACATCAGCCTGTTTTCTTTCTGCATCAATAAGTAATCATGATTTCTCACAATAAAGAAATTCATTTCTGGGAAGATAAAACCAATCCAAACAAAGCACACGGTTAAATGATTGGCAGTTATTTCAGTAGTCACACTGTGGAAATATATGAAAACATAAAATCTCAGCTGGAAAATTTACAGGAGCATCCTACAATTTCATGTAAAAACCTGAAATCCTTATTTGTGAGTGTGAACAGGCTATTAACAATTTAAGATAGACAAGAATATATTTCATATATAGGTAAAAAGTTATTTGGGATACAGGGTGTTTCTGTATTATTTCTGCTTTATTTTGTTTTGCCAGAAGCCAAGTTTTTGCTTTTCAGGAAGCGTGCAATCCTAGTTCCAAAAAAAAGAGCTTTCACAAACACTCTAAAAGCAAATGTAATCTCAGGAAAAAAACTCTACATATTTCGTACAAAAAGATCACATTTTCATTTAGTATTAATGGTAGAAGGATTTGAAGGAAATCCTGTAAATGAGATCCCAGAACACTTGATTTCTTTTCAATATTTATTGATGAGAATATATGAAGAAAAGAAACAGGCAGGCTGAATAATAGACTCTTAGAGTGAAATAAATTTAACAGTGGAAGAGACTCTCAAGAATTTCTACAGGTGGATATAGCACAATTTATGAGTTCCAGTTCATTCGTACTGCTTTGACAGAAGCTTAAAAAAGCTTAACATTTCCTCTAGTCAGAAATAAGACCAATTTTACCTTTTTTTTACTTCTTGCACTTGTAAACAAATATCTTCTAATTAGTGTGGTTACTAAGTTTTCTTTCTTGCTTACCCTAAAGTATCAAAACATGGCAAGATTTCCAGTCAGTTTTGTGGAATGTTCTTTGGTGTCAACATGGAATTTCAAACATTCTTGATATGTGACTATATCCCCGCAGATTCCTGAATTAGAAATTTAAACCTGGTGACAGTAGGCTTGGGGTTTTTTATTAGGTTTCGTGATTGCTTCTGAAGCAGTCCTCAGCTATCTCACAGATGAGGATGCTAAATACTGGAAAAAAAAAAATTACTTAGAAGCTTTTAGTACTTTCAAAGTTTACAGGTGCTCTCCAGAGCACCTCTGCTCTGGAGACAGGCTGAGAGAGCTGGGCTTGTTCAGCCTGGAGAAGGCTCGGGGGAGGCCTTAGAGCAGCTCCCGTTGCCTAAAGGGGCAACAAGAAACCTGGAGAGGGGCTTTGGACAAGGGCCTGTAGGGACAGAACAAGGGGGAATAACTTTAACCTGCCAGAGGAGAGACTGAGATGAGATTTTAGGCAGAAGTTCTTCCCTGTGAGGGTGGTGAGGCACTAGCACAGGTTGCCCAGAGAAGATGTGGCTGCTCCATCCCTGGCAGTGTTCAAGGCTAGGTTGGACATGGCTTGGAGAAATCTGGTGTAGTGGAAGGTGTCCCTGCCTGTGGCAGGGGGCTGGAACTGGACGAGCTTTAAGATCCCTTCCAACACAAACCATTCTCTGATTCTATGTAGTTACAACTTCTATTTGCTTTTAATGGATTTCTTTTTTTTTTTTAAGTGAGGCTACCATATTGCTTTTCTACCACACACAACCCATACCTCTACCATGAAAAGGAAATACAGTTTTTTGGATGGTAGAAAAAGCAACTGCAAGGCCAACCAATTAGTCAACCACAAAATCGGAAACATAGTCTGGATTTAGTGTGTTCAGTGCTAGTCCCTTTAAATTAGGTAATAGTGTAGATGGGACTAAAACAATGCTTATAATAAGCAAAATAGGAAGAAGATGCAACATCAGAGTTCTCTCTGATGAAAAAAATAGCAAAACACCACTTAATTGTGCCTAATTTCAGTAGTTCTAGGGAAACAGCAAGGCCAAGTAAGGACATGACTTCAGATTAAATTTTCATCTTGAAAATAAATGGATTAGCATACCTGGATCTGATCTAACACTGCTCTTTCATTTAGTATTCATTCTTCACCTTAAAAAAATTAGAATACCAATACAGCAGAGCGGCATGGACAGCTACTCAATCAAAATCCCTCTGGGAATTCAGAACAGCAACTGTCTAAGAGCCAACACAACAGCAGTAAAAAAAAAAAAAACACATTCAGGTTAGCATTGGCTTTATTCAAACAGAAAATTCAGAAGTTATACAGGTACACAGAATTAACTGTAACAGCTCAGGTTTTGGTCAATATTTCTACTCCTAAAAAGCCAAGCAATAGATAATGTAGTAACTACAGGAAAGTTCAGCGTTAGGTTTACATCTCATCCAGAAGAGGTGACAGCTTCAAACTAACTCCTTAGGCACTGGTTCAATACAGTCAGTAGGGTAGAGCAGTGCCTACAGTTCACAAGCTTATCTCCTTACATGATTTCCTCATGCGTTTGTTTCACAGCTGCAGCCTAAAGAACAGTCAGTGAAGGCTGCTCATAGCAAGTGCACTGAGTAGCAATTTAAGCTTCCAGGTGTGTTATACAGCTTGTGAGAAATGAGCCAAATTATTTCCCAAAGTGCTGGGGCTGCAAGGACAGTCACAATGTTAGGTAGTGTTGCTTTGGGGCTTAACAGTTGCACTATATCTCACAATTAAATTACAAAGTCTTAGGAATATCTGATATCCAGACAACACAGGATAGACTTATTCTTTCCTAGTACAACCTCCCCCTCTTTTTTCTTTCCTAAAATAAACACACTGAATGATGCCAAGTACTGCCCAGGCCAGAAATTATTTTTAGTTCAATCAACCTATTTTCAGAGTTTATCAACATGATGAAAGACTGAAGAATTTTTTCAGAGACCAGAACAATGCTGCTGCCTCCCAGTAAGAGCTATTGTAAGTAAGTTGGCACACTGGCTGCTGAAGGAATACTGCAAATAACGGAGGCATTAGCTAATGTTTTCTTCATTTTAGCCAAATGCTTCGTTTTTGTCAGTCTAAAACACAGAAAAACAAGTGAGGTGTTTGTGAATCCTGGTCACTCACTGGAACTGTATGCTTCCAATCAAGATATTTGAAATCAGCTATTTTAAATCTAGTTCAAATCCCCTGGACACCCTCCACTAGATCAGGTTGCCCAACGTTATGTCCAACTTAGCCTTGAACACAGCCAGGGAGGGAGCATTTACTTCTTTGGGCAACCTGTGCCAGTGTCTCACCACCCTCACAGTAAAGAACTTTTTCCTTATATCTAACCTGAACTTCCCCTCTTCCAGTTTAAACCCATTCCCCCTTATCCTGTCGCTACAGTCCCTGATGAAGAGTCCCTCTCCAGCATCCTTGTAGGCCCCCTTCAGATACTGGAAGGCTGCTATGAGGTCTCCATGCAGCCTCTCTTCTCCAGGCTGAACAGCTCCAACTTTCTCAGCCTGTAATTAAACTGGAAGATGTTACCTAGTTTCTCTTTGTTTTGTTTAATAAACATGCAATCCAAATGTTGTCAATCACTTGGAATTTTGTGAATGCTACAAAGTGCTTCTTTTACAGCAGGTCTTCAAACACTGATGACCCCCTTAATATCAAAACACTTGCATGAAGTTACAAGCAGCATTAAATCAGCAGCGAGCTTAAAAGCTGTCCTGGCAAGTCAATATCAGTCACGTAAATGTGATGGAGTATTTAAAAAAATAAGAAAAATGACTGTAGGGACTGCATAACGTAACAATGTACTGTCAGTTACAATAAAAACAGGATACACATCTGAGGCAGCAAGCCACACACTGAGTTGTTCTTCAGATCTCATAGGGGGATGAGATTACTATGAGGTTACTATGAGACCTTTGTTAAACCCAAAAGTAAAACCCACAGATTATTTTCAACATTTTCTGCCAGTTGCTGAGACAGATGGCTTTCATAATAGCACCTAAAAGTCTGTAAGACTGATGAAATCAATTATCAAATAGTAATTACAGTTCTATTTTACGTTTACAAAGATTTGACATAATTATATCCCTGCCTGCACATATGACGACGACATTCAGAACAGAACTCACACATTTAAATTAAAATTTATCCTTAAATATAATTGAAATTTCACTTTTAAGCACTGCTTTTAAACTGCACTAAAATGTTAACGTTCTGTTTAGAATAGGAATGGTCTTATGAATAGGCATAACAGCTTCCTATATCAGTTATGATAAAAGAGCCAGAGGAATGGTGCAGTGTTGTACTAACAAAGGAATTTGGCTTGATATCAACCAAAGCAGAAAGAGGTTACACTTGAGTATAAAAGCTTTTCACAAACTGTCACATTTCTTTTTAGATGCTTATTTATCTTTATTTAAATATTAATTTAATTTTTTAATTGAAATGTTTGTATTCTAGAGGTATTGGCCAAATTATATATTTTTGGAGGATGATATATTTCATTATTATCAGGAAATAAACTAGCCATCATGAATAAATTTGAAAGCAAATATTAGAGTATATGCTGAAGTAAACTGAAAATCACATGGACAATATCAGGAATTTAAATGACATCTATCACCTTGTGTCAGTGACACTAGATAATGGTCCGTGGTGAAACACACAAAGATAGAAAAGTTCTGTTTGTCTGCTTTGGCTCTTCTCCAGAAGGTTCTGCTTGGGCTGCTCCCTGGAAAGTCCAGCTTTGGTTCCTCCCCAGCAAAGTTCTGACCCTTGGAGACCTTTCTAGATATTGCTGGCCACTTCTACCAAAGTAGGCTGGCCCCCTTTGTCAGAATGAGCATGCATTTTTGTTAGTATAAAAGCCCGAGTCTCATATGATGTGGGGAGGCAGAACATCATGCCACTCAGGTCAACATTGCTTGCGAGGGGACACCCGCTAAGGTTGAGCCTGCCACCTCACACTGCGATGATGTTTCTCAGAGCTGGTTTCCTGGTCGTCATTACATGGTCCTTCGGGTTGGTAAGAAAACCTGGCATCAGAGATATACTCCACTGTATCTTTTCTTATCTCTGTATTTTCCCTGTATTAATAAACTAGTTATGATTCTTTATTGTGTTGCGTTTCTCTCAACCTGCAATCCTCGAACTCCGGAAAATACCTCCAATACACAGTTCAAAAATTTCAATTGCATTGATTAGTTGCATAACATTTCAATGCAGAAATAAAATTATGGAGATAATAGAAACTAATCAAAATTTAACATGTGCTAGCTACAACCTTGAAAGTGTTTGTGAATTATCTACAGTTAACTGTCATCTACATGAAATAAATACTTATTAGACTTATTATGAAGACATTATCAACTTGTTAATCAAAATCGAGTCCACATTTGTTGACTTACATATTCAAAAAGAACTACTTACTCAACTGTAGTTTCAAAAAGCACACTGTTCTATCAGCACATTCATTGCAAAGCACTGCATGAAACTCTGTAACAGCGTGTAAGCAGAATCTTGACTAATCCAGACCAACAGCAAAACAAATAAAATAATTCAGCAAAGCAAAATAATATTTATCATTGTATTTTAATGTCATTTATGTCATTTTTGTGGGTTTTTTTTCTTTTAATTTGCAGTTTAAGCAAGAATCATTTTATTGCAAACTGATTTTTTGTCACAACAGCTGGAGAACAACCCATCCTGGAAGCATCTGCAAAGGAGTATATAAAAAATGTTTGACAGATGCCCATGGCAGAGGCTTGAAGCAACCTGGTCTAGTGGAAGGTGTCACTGCCTATGTTAGGGGGTTTGAAGTGGATGAGCTTTAAAGTTCTTTCCGACCCAAACCATAGATCCTTCTAAGAAAGGAGACTTATCACAAGTAAGAGGTCATCCCAAGGAGTAAAAGAAGCAGGAGAGAAAGCATAGAGCTGAAAGGGAAAGAAACAAAGGAAGGTAATTACGTGTAGAATGGAACGGATATTGTGGTTTAACCACAACAGGTAGCTAAGCACACAGATGTCCTGGCTGTGTCCACTCCCAAATCCTTGTGTACCACCAGCCCACTCACTGGTGGGGTGGGCTGAGGAGCAGAAAAAGTGTGACCATGTGTAAGCACTGCTCAGTGATAACAAAAACATCTCTACATTATCAATACTGTTTCCAACACAAATCCATACAAGCTACTATGGAGAAAATTAACGCTACCCCATTCAAAAGCAGTACAATAGAGGGCAAGAATTTTAAAAACTCAGCACTGAAACAGAAAGCAAGTTAAAAATTGCAAAGAGCTCTGAAGGTGAATGTCAGGCTGTGTAAGGCTGGAGATCAGATGGCATTTGAGACAGAGGATGTGAGGTGAATTAGTCAAACATTAGGGAAGTGATTTCAGCATATAACCCCTGGGAGACCTACTCGCCATTAAGAGAATTAGATAGCATTACACTAGGAGAACAGCAATTGAGATTATTACTTTTACAGAATGCAGCTAAGGTGTGGAGAAGACAACTTGTTTATTCTTAATTTCTGTCCATTCTTCTTGAACACCAAATAGTCTTTTGCAATTCAGATTAATTTAGAAGTTCTCCCATCCTTCTTTCCTACCCCAATACTACGGCATAATGGGCATTCTGGTTTTAGGTTATCTGAGTCACAGTCATACCCTGAATAAACATAATCCATTCCTCTAGCTTCATTACAAGCTGCTAAAATGGCTTCAGGAATATACATAAAAACATACAGATTTTTATATTTATATAAAACTACATTTTCCCAGGTGCTCTATTACAGGGGAAATAGCTTCTCTAGGTGCAGAGAAGACATTTCATAGAATTGTTTAGTTTGGAAAAGACCTTTAAGATCATGGGATCAAAAGAGAATGAGAATATATTAACATTAGAACGAAAGAATGAGAATAGATTAACATTATGACATAACAGCACAAAAACACATTAACAGCAATTACAAATGCGTAAGCCCACTCTCTATTCCTGGAAAAATAATGAAGCAAACAGGAGAAAAAAGCTCCACAACTTCAGTGAATAGCAAAGCTACAAACAGTGTGCACACTTACTATAGAATAGATTGTAAAATATAATCCTGACTGCACTTACTTAATGACATTTTAAAATCAGTGGACAGAGAGAAAGCAAGGTTTTAATATAGCTGGAGTGTAGAAAACAATAAAAACATAATCCAATAAAATCTTAACTTAAAATGAACCAAAATTAGTTTGCATAGCATTAAAGAATAATAATGAAAATGTGGTTTTCACTAAAGATTTGCTGTGGATTAGTATGATAGCAACAAGAAATAAATTCTTCCATTCAGATTATACTTTTAGTATACCAATCCAACGTTACCATTAGATAGGGGTAGAGAACTTAATGTGGTTTTTCCACTTGATTTTAATTTACAGGATTAAATAGCAAAGAGGTATCTCTCACTTTCTCTCCTAACAGGTGAAAGAAATAAAATGGCCACAGATAAGGTCTTCTGTTATCAAATTCAAAGCCATTTCAGTAAAGAATTTAGGCTAATAATTACTATATAATTATTGTTATTTGTATGTTCCATTCCTGGTCAAAACCAGACAGACAAATATTCAACCTCCCAATTAATTTAAACATTTTTACCTGGAATCTGGGAACAGGTAAAGCAGGGTCTTGAACCTGAAACTCCTACATCAGAAATAGGTACCTGATTCCTGATCTTAATGAGCTATTAACTTTCCTGCGTTTTTAACCTTGGTTTGTTTGATTCAAAATGAGGAAATAAATGGAAAATCTTTAAAAACAAACCCACAACAGCAAAAAGCATGAGATTGACATCAGATGCAAAAATAAATGTGACATTATGAAATGATCAGCCACTCATGTACGATCTCCCAATATCTGAGAAGAAAATCATGTCCAGAACTTGTAACATCTGTCTCTTTTACCCTCACAGTTCATTTCTGTAACTTCAAACAAATTCTCTGAGGACAGAACTCAGAGCAAAAACTTCTGTATTTTCCAAATCTGCTGACCTTCCGTTTTAGGGTCATATTTTGACAAGTTTACTACAGTGCGTGTGAAAGCAAAATAAAGACCTTTGAATCCAAACAAATGGAACAATGTGAATTTTCAAGTGTTAAAATATCTGAAAACACTTGGGAATGGAAATTTGGGGTAGTTGATTTACTCTAAAAAAGTAATATCTGATCACATTTTAAATCTCATTCTATTTGGAGCAGTTGCTCTGCTTTCAGTCAACTTTACAGGAAAAAGAGAAATGTAGGACTTTATTGCAAGATCTAGTTACAGATATACTCATGTTTTCTCCATTTATACTTTCTAAAAATCAAAAATTGCATAAAATAATTTAATGACCACTATCTATTTGTTCTCCATGACTAATCAACAAATCCTTTATATTTTCTGTTTAAACATGGTTAGGAAAACATTTATTAACTCTGGTCTCACAACCAGGATTATGAATCTTCAGACCAGCTTCTTCACACAGAAAACACCTGAAGTTTTATGAATGACATATGCAACTGTACAAGGTAAGGGTGGGAGATAGAAAGTTTATGTCATTAGTAGGGCAATATCTTTTTCCTGGTTCTCACTTCCAAGGCAACATACATTTCAAGTTGACACCCTGAAGTAATAGCAGTGATACAGACCCAGACAACTATTTCACATCAATCTCTAGGGCTTTAATATTTATTTATATTTAATTTTCCCCTGTCCTTTGAGGGAGCTGAGAAAAACTTTCAGTCAAAGAAGATACTTTTAAAATATGTATAACAACAAGCATATTTAAAAATGGGAAAATGAGATTCCAAGATTGTAATGATGATGATCAAAAGGAAGAATAACTCAAATGAAGGACTCACTGCTGCTAGATTAAAGCAGGCAATTGTTTTAAAATTAAAGAAACATTGAAATCAGAACTGTTTATTAGTGTTGATTAATTCCTTATGGTGAGTGGATGGGAATGCTGGAAATCAGATCAGCTTAACAACAATTAAAGGGGAAAAGTAACTCAGTGGAACAGAGCTCTGGTGTCCTCATGCCTACTGCATTCAATCCAGAATATGTGAAAGATGAGAAAAGCCTTAAAACTAATTTTAGGAAGTAATTGCATCTCCACAAGAGATACCAGTTTCTCTACCCTGTTTCTTTCCCTTCTTACTGCCCCAAGGAGACAGACTGGAGAAATACTAGTAAAAAGAATGTGAATTGCCAGTATATTTTCAGCCTGTAGAATTAGTGGCAGTTAGGTTTTTCCCAGAAGCCAGGCACTGAATCAGTGCAGTTTTGAATATCGCTTTCTTACAACAATGGTTGTTATGACGAGAGCAGCAAATGTCAGGCCATGAATCTACTTACAAAGCAATAACCGCAGCACAAGTAGTCAAACAGACAAATGTGCTAAACTCTGTACATTTTTAAGGTTACATTATGCCAGTAATTCTCAGTGCCAACACTGAAAGCGTATGAATTACCTATTCTTAGGAGCCTTTTTACAATTACTAACTTCTATTTCTTGCAGTAGCAACCCACAAGAGAAAACTGTGACTTCCTAAGACATGCTCAGTCAAATTTCTTGAGTGGAAGTAACCAGCAAGAAGACCTTAATCAGGAGTTTTCTGACTCAAAGCTCGAGTTAAACACATATGTGACTAACTTCCCATGCACATCAGAACTCCAAATGTGCAGCAACTAGTTGGCAAATACAACACAGTCAATCTCAATACTTTGATTTCTTACCTCATCCTCTGAGCTAAAAGCTTACCCAGAAGACCCATGCTCCAATCTTGTTTATCTCCTGCTTATTACAAAAGTACTTTCTTCTCCTGTATGAAAATCAAAGGATACTGATTTAGATCCTGAAAAGAACCAGAAATATGTGCATGGGGGACTTAGGTGCTGTGTGGTGTCATAGAGGATGGCAGCACCATCAGGACATTGCAGAGCCCTGCTTCAACTGCTCTGACAGCCTTTGCTGGGGTATAGCTGCAAACCCAATCAAGATCAAACAATCAGCTCCAGTATCTCTAATTTGGGAAAGCTGGTCTTTTGCTGGTTTCTCTCTACTCATGTTTGACTCCAGCCTTACTGGTATATACCGCCATCCCATACTGCTGCTCTCCTGCATACACATTTCTATCTCTTTGTTGATTATAGACAGAATATATGACTGAAACATAGCAAACAGATTATATATCAGCTACCTCATTTCCAGTATTTTTCAATTTCCAATTTTTCACGTTACTCTAAATTTTAGGCCAGAAGACAGTACTGTACTCACTATGACTGTGTGTTCTCCTCCCCTAACCTGACTTTTATTGCCTGTAACTCTGCTCAAGTGATAACCACCAGTGGTGGTGGTAATGGATGTGCCTGATTGTCATGACTGCATCAGACTTGACGTGGATCTGGGGGAGACACATAAAAACACAACAGCCAAGACCTAATGATCAATGTGCAACATCACCCCCAACCACAGGCCTGGTCAAGGTCCCACTTAAGTCAAGTTTGAAAGTAAACTTAACTTCAGTAGCCAGCAAACAAATATGACTATGAGTTAATTATCTTACTTCATAAACAGTGGGGAGCTCAGGGCCCGTTGAACTCTCCTACATGGCAGCAGGCTGCACACCATGATCTCACCTTGAGTAGGGATGCCTCTCAAGGTTACTCTTTGAGGTTGAGAGATTCCTTGCTGCAATTGATTCACAATAAGTGAGCAATAATGTTAAACTTTGAAATCTTAGCTAAGCAATATAAAGGATTGACTGTGCCCTTATAACCCTTTAGACATAAAACTGTTGGCCAAGACTGAGACTGTCTAGATTCAGCCATACCTAGACTCCTCTATGAGAAGGAGTTTAGAAAGCAAAGGGGTCCTTCCTGAACTCAACAGGAGGATCTCCCTGACAATTCTGTCTGACCCTGTCCTGTATGCAATAAATACTCCAGTGTACCTTGCCATTGAATCTTGTTAAACTACTGCTGCATTTATCATCAAACTTTGTTAAATCACAGTTTATATCAATAAACCTATTGCTACTTCTCTCGTATGAGTGAAGTGCATCACTCCATGTGCGACATCGTCTAATCTGACTGATGATCTCTGTTGCAATTTAAACC
>JANHGB010070780.1:1505-13333 GCA_026283785.1 Coracopsis vasa
ATTTCTTATAGAAGCATCCACAGTAGTGATAAGCCCTTTTTCCTCAACCTGTTAATCTCATAACCGTACATGCATAATTAAGATATTTTTTTCTACATATGTAATTTGCATTTATAGACACCAAGTTTCATATGCTCTTTTATCCTTTACCTTATTTTGTAAAATTATTCTGCATCTTTTTTAAGATAAATGCAAATATAATTCCAGACTTGAGGAAAGGGATGAAAATCCATTCTAGTGAAAATATGTGTCCAGACAAAGTAGAGATAAGAGCACTTTTTGGGGGGTGAAAGGTGTGAGCATATTCAGAACATCTATACAAGTCCTGGCTGCCTAATTGCTCTCTCTTACAGTCAACCAGATTTTAACGGTTCCACTGAAAGGTCTGAAAAACTCCTACTGACTTTACAGTACCTGAGACTTCACTCATACACTTTTGATGCAGAGAGAATGGCTGGAATAGCCAGGCAGGAAAAGGAATTCATATATGTATGAAATCAGTTTTGAATAGTTGCCTACAAGTAAGAGGACTCTCAAAGAAATGGGAACAGCTTTCACTTCTCAAAGAAAGGCCCAAAGAAATACAATTATAAGCATTTCTCTCTCTTTCTTCCCTAATTTATTTTAACTGTCTGATATTTTTGTCACACTTTAGCCAGCTCTAATCATCGTATTTTTAAAAAACTGGTGACAAAGGCAACATTTTCAACTTACCTCCGAACATTTTGTGAGGCAAAACACAGAATTATCACTTACATATAGAGAGTTTTGCTACTGGCCTTATTCCAAGAATCATTTGAAGCTAGCTGTAAGAAATCTAAGAGAATTAGGCAAGTTGGACCTTATACATCCATATGGAACTAGAAAATCTAATGACAACACAGGAAACTGTCAGCTGGCTCTTGAAGCATCACACAAGAAAGCAAAGCCTTACCAGAAAGCTAGTTTATTGAACCTATGTGACATGAACAATAACAAACCCAAATTACTAAAAACATGTGCCTAGGGCAATCTACTGCCGTTTATTTATTTTAGGTTTTCTAAAGCTGCTTATTCATTAGGTTTCTTGAATATTGTGATACGGCTGTCTTGCTATTGTAAATGCTATATTCCAAAGAGATAGTTAATGACAATAAATCACAAAATACAATTCTAAATTAATAAAATCAATCCTATATTTATTTCATAATAAATATAATGTTTTAAAAATTCTACTGCTTAAATATAATTTTCTTGTCATGGCCTTTTATTTCCTTTAATATTAGAAAAAACAAATTTTAATGGACTTCTCAAAGTACTATCTTGCTTTGTAGATGAGACTGAGAAGATATGAAGATTCCCAGTTCTCTTTAAGTATCTACATCTCACTGCTAGACCTGAATAGCTCAGAGCTCTTTGTTTTGAATGTACGATCACCACTTCATTCCCAAATATAAATGGGTCAGAGGATGAATTCATCCTCTGGTCTGCTGAGTTCAAGCTGGAAGTAATTTGCCAGTGATTCATGATCTGTCTCTGTTCAGACCTTCAGACGAGCTACTACATTCTTCTTCATAATTCTGTTTGGTTTCTATTTTCCTCTGAAATACTCATGTTATTTCTTATTTATTCAATAAATAGATAATGAATGAAGGCTTAAGCACAGAGTACTCACTCAGACACTATATGCAGCATCCAGATGCTACTGGCACACACTGGATGCGATGTGAAGTCTTCCAGCACCTAAGTTTTGAGGAGTAATTCCCTAGTGTGTTCATCTCCTACATGTTCCCAAGGTTAGTTCCTTGACCCAGTGAGATGTGACCTAAACAAGCTCTAATCAACCCCACAGAAAGGGCAGCTAGAAATAATTCAACCAGCCACTCTACCCAGGGATCAGTGCACTCATATGGGAATGAGGCATGCACTATCATCTCCAATGTTTTTCCTATAGCTCAGAATCCATAAGATGTACAGGTCAAAATTTGGTGTTAGCGGTATCATGCAGACTCCCTTTATTTTTGTGTCTTTATTTTTATTGCATATGGATACAAACTCTAACTGATAAGGGAATATGGCCCACTTTATATAACATGTATTCACAATATAAACCAATTATTATTTTACCGCACAGTACGGAAAAAAAATTTTTGGCAATAAAAAGCATTATCAGCTCCAAAGGAGCAATTACACTGCGTGCTGTGAATGTATATTAGGAATAATACACAGAACTCCTCTCAGTCTAAATTAATGTATTGACATGATGGCAGATCTGAAGATGGAATGGCACAGGAGACCTGGGCATTCTGTGCAAAAAATTCTCATCAGGATCACTAAATTCACATAAAAACGTCAGTAAAGACGTTGGATCTTCCAACATCTTTACATCAGATTTTCCTCTGATGTAAAATAGTGTTGATTTCAGTATACCTAGTTTAGCTTTAACCAACTTTTTTTTACTTTTTAACAAAGATAAACAGGTACAAAGGGGGAAGGGGAGCTACGCTTTATTTACTTAATCAAAGAGAGGTTGCCAGCCTAGTTTCTAGTTTGTACCAGTAGAACACATCTGCTTTCTGTTAACGACTTTTCAGTACTCATTCTGTAAATGCATGAGGCCTTACCGACAAGTCTGACCCTGCCTCCTGTGCATGTCCTCTGAAGGCAATGGGAATGGTGTGAGTGTAAATGAGATGAGTGTTTGAGATCAAAGCATTGTCTAGGCTGGACAGATGGACCTTGATGTGTTCCACTGCTTGAGTGAAGGTACCACACACAAGCACTCATGTTCTTATTATTTTGTCTTCCCTCTTGGATGTTACTGAAGGTATAAAAAACTGAGAGGAAGATTACAGGGGAATATTTACCATTAATAACCCTGAAGAGAACATTTGTAAATCTTCTAATTCCACTTACATTGTTTCATTCAAAGACCTTGCTCCTCTTGCAACCCGCAAGTTGATTACTGGCTTTGTATGGCTGGTTTTAGAATCTGCCATATTTATTAAATTTGTTAGAGTGCAATCATAGAAGACACTAACTAATGTTATGTAAAATCACATTCTTTCACTACTGCACTACAAATCTTATTGGAAGCAATAAATTTCCTATATTTAGTCCTATTCCACATAAATAGGTAGGGAAATACAGATTTTTTTTTTCAACTGTATGAACAAGAAAGACTTCTTAGTGATTTTCTTCTGATATTTATGCATTTCTCTTTAACACATACAGTATATAGCAAACTGGTTTCAGGCAATAAACAATAATTGCATTTTAGGACTGAAGTGTTAGTGCCATATTATGTTTAGAACCCTGGTCAATTTCTCTGTTCTTTCTTCTGCAGACAGAAAAATAGAAAACAAATAATGTTTCTTAACTCCCAGCCTACCTTTTCTTCTCATTTTGTCTTTAACGCCACATTTTTAGATTAATGATACTTAATTTTAATGTTTTAACATTTAAAAAAAATGTTGGAAATGAATGTTTGTGATTATGGTGCCTGTTATCCCTCAAGGACCCAGTGGAAAACAGAAACTTTTAATCTGGAGCAACTATAAAAGGCACCAGAGCTAAAAGTTAATTAGAAACTAATTCCATATTTTGTGTAAATTATTTGTGTTAAATCATGTGTTATTGTATAAATAATATACTTTTAAACAGGCTATTGTAAGCACAAGATAATTGCCAATAAACAGAATGCATTATTCTGCAATAGAGTGCCTTGGCCAAGTTCAATTTCTTTTTCTCGCTTATAATACTAAAAGAACATCTTACATTTGTACTTCATATGCAAATCACAACAGCTCTGTTAAAAAACACACTGTGTCTCTTTTATGTATTAAAGCCATTTGCAAAATTTCCATGATCTGCACAATGACAATCAGATGTTACTAATGGTTTAAGGGTTTGGGGTTTTAAACCACAAAATCAGATTTTAAACTGATTTTTTTATAAAACAAATTAAGGTTTAAACTTGGAATAATTCAGAGCAAATTCTGGTCTTTAATATTGAGATTCTAAGAATCCAATCCATCTGTACAGAAAATAGATGTCATGACTCTTAGATTTTGGATATCATTTTTCTCTAATCAAGCTACTGACACATACATAATGCTCTAGGCACAGTCTGTGTTACGTATAATTCAAAGAGTTTCTACCTAAAAGCAGGCACCTGAAAACAGCTATATGAAACATTGTTGGAGGCAGGGGGTATTCATATCTGGCAGAAACAAATACTGAGCAGCTTTTGCTTTGTTAGTGCAGGTGTTGTTAATGTACTTCCTGCATCCATTTAAATGCAAATTGTCATGCAAACAATCATTTAAAGAAGGAAAAATAACGAGCATGTTCAGCTGAAGACAAAGCTGGAAGGATAACAAAAAGCATGAGCAGAGTCAGTAGAGGGCTTTACAATAAAAAACCCTCTTGAAATGTCAATAAAAACACATTTACAACTGCATTGAAAATTTCTAAATAAAATATTATAGTAGAGTAGTATGTGTACATGATTTCCAGAAAATGAAATAAACCAAATTAATTTAAAATGTATGTATTTTAGATATATGTTTGCAAACATGTAGTACTGTATTAGCTTTCATGTCAGAGCCATAAACAGAGCCTCAAGTATTGGCTACAGGCAAATATTTCTTATTTGAATCTAAAACTGGAAAAGAATTGCTAAACAGACTACTGTATAACCAAATAATGCTTTGGGGTGTTATTTTTGAAGAAAACAGGAAATTATCTTGGACTTAATGAACGTAATTAAACTAGAGACCTGTAATTTTGGGTCTAACCTATTTACTCTGGGAAAGTATGATCTTGGAAAAAACTTTCAGATTACACATTTCTCAAAGCCACTTAAGTATCTAAAAAACATAAGCCCCTACACTATGCAAGAAGATAGAAATAGGTTTCACATCCACTAGTACCTTTTTGATATTTCCATCATCTCTCACTCTGAGTCAGTTAGCCTATCTGACATGTAATACGTAACCAAGGATAGATAAAACAGTATAGTTTTAAGGCACTGCAAGCTTCCTGACTTGCCACTGACTCACTTGATAACAGCATCATGATGATAAAGTCTGGAAATGCTGTTCAGCCCATACACTGAAAGACAGTTATTAGTATGTCTGGAGCCAAATACTGTCCAGTGAAGAACAGGCACCTTCTTTCTTTGAGATTAATTTCTGGAAGTCCTGGCCCATGAGCTTGGGAATTGAAGGAAGCTAATAGTTCAATTTTGAGAGTATTTGTCTAGAATCCTCTGCAAAATCCTTGTGTTGAACACCAGTAAGTTGAATTTCTTAGGTCTTTGAAGTTGTTAGTATTTAAGCCACAGAATGGCACAACTATACTTGGACAGCCATATACAGCCTGGAGTGGACAGCTGCAGAAAGGGAAGGGGCATACACACAGTAGGGAAATCCAGAAGGTGGAAGGTCTAGCAGGGACTAGAAGAGGTGGAAATAGTATGGGAAGGAGGAGGTAATTTATTAGATTAAGAGTTAGAATGAGACCAACATAAGAGATTTGTTCCCTTGCATAGTGGACAGAGGAGGAAGGTAGAATGAAGAATAAACTTTCTGAGAGATGGGAGCCAGAGCACATTTAGCATGCTGGGTGTATTTGAGTGAAGTGTATTAAGCTGGTTTTTATACAGGCAGGAGAAAGAAACTCTAGGCAGGAGGCCGTGAGTGTATCTGTCTTTCCATTCCTTTGTTCAAGCATGACTCTTTTTCAGGCATCCTCCCTCCATTAATTAACTTTGAGCTGGTCTTTCCTCTGTAGAAATTAGTCGATCTTTAGGAACTTTATAGGTTCCAAAAACTTTCACTTTCACTTCTTCTCAGACATGGAAAGACAGCTCCAGAGATTCTTTTCTTCCCTTCTGGCCAGGGGTAGTAGTAGTAGAGGAGATCCTTTGTCTCAAGCTTGAAGCCTGAGAAGAGAGAGGGAAGGCAAAAAGCATTAATAATCAAAATTATTTTCATGTAGGACAGGGAGGAGGATGAGGCAAAATAAAAATTCCAGCCTAGGGCAAGCCTTGGAAACTGTCGAATATGATCATCTGCAGTGAGATTTTTTCCATTGCTGATCATAGCAAAATCCCTTACTGATTACAGGCAGTTGATGGCCTCCTTCTGTAAAGAGTGTGCAAAAGGCACATCATGGCCTTCGGGTGATAGACATGCACTGTGAATTAAAAATATAGAAATAATATTGCTTTTATCCACCTTCCTTATCTAATGCCTTGGCTTTTTACTGTTCTTCTTTTAGATCAGATAAGTACTAATCAACACAGAGTTAAGTGAATAATTTGCAATGAATAATTAAGCAGATGAATTTAGCCTCTTTTCCTGACTATGGAATATTGCTGAGGAGATCATGATCTCCTTTAATGTATTCATTATTCTAATTTATTCTGAAAATGTACCCCATGAAAGCTTCTGCATACTTGGCACTCAACATTTCCTTTATGCGTGCTGCCTGGCTACAACTGATCAATTAAATCACATGATGTTGATATTGTCTGACTGGGTAAACACTTGAATCCAGTATATAAAATGAATATATAGTAATTTATGTTTAATTTGATTAATACTTAGAAATATTTTTCTGTTAAAAATCCACAGTAGAAAGATCTTGTCTGTTTTGTCATCCTTCAGCAAACTGAAGAAATTTTGGTTCTGAGTGTAGCTTGTATGTGTGTGTCATGAACTCTAGATGAAGGTAAATTAAGAAAATTCTGCAAAATCTGGAAAAAGTGTTTTCAACTAAACGATTCCCAATTGTGTGATGCACCAGCTGTATTTGTACAATCATTTTGACCAGTCTCCTTTCTGTCTTCTAATGAAGTAGAAGTAATCTTGTAGCATACACTGATGGCACTATTGACATCGATTTGTATACATTCTCTTTACAATCTATTTCTTGCCATGATGGTGTAGAATAGTTGTACAGTGAACTGATAAGACAGTACTATACTGTGTAACAGGTAATCCAAAACACAACACAGATGTAAATAAACATAATAAACATAAAATTAAATATCTCAGATGTACTTAATTGACTTTGCATGTAACTGGTTACAAAATCACAAATGGCATCACTAAAAATGAGTTTGATCATATGGTTTGAAACCAACCCCAAAATGCTCCCAAAAAATCTACCTGAATTTAACCAGATATTCCAGGTGAATTAGGTTGCTCTGCAAGCCCTGGCAACCCTGCAGTGGATCTAAGATCCTGGAAACACTTCTGCTGTCCAGTGCCAAAAGTTTCAGTCTGACATTGACAGAAAAGGTTTCTGCACTCTGGGTTTCTCACAAATCTGCCAAAAGTGATTGTTGGGACCCTTTGACTTGTGTTTCCAGAGTTAAGTTCAGCTTGAAATTCTGTATTTTTGAATCATTATTTTTCCCTTCTTTGGAAAAACCTCAAACATATCCTTTGTGTTTCAGGGTGGAACAATTCCTTCTCCTCTCCCACTCTCCTTCCAAATCTAGAATTTCCTATGAAATAGAAAGGTCACCTTTTGACCTTGTCACCTAAAGACAGCTGACTTCTGTGCTACACTCATGAAACACAGCCAGTTCCTGGACGTGTAAACAACTCAAACTATTGTATGGATTTGACCCTAAGTTGTTACTGTACTTTCTGTAACAGCCCACCCCATGATTTCATGAGCAGCCATGCTGGGCTTTTTCAGATTTCAGACTTACAGAGGTTTGCAGAAACATCCTAAATGTTCCAGGTCAAAGGATGAACTTTCACAAAGAAAATTCATCAGAGAATAAGAAGACTATTTTGGGAACCGGATTTACCTTGTGAAGCAACATTTCAAAGTACTGCAGATGTGACATACTCTTCTTACACAAAAATGTCAACTTCATGTACTCCACCCACCTCAAACTGACAACACTAATTTAGACAAGTTCTCTGTTACTGTGTGTCCTAGTTCACAGCAAAATACTCACTTCCAATGAGAGTTAATAATGAACCATTTAGCAAAGATTTTTTTGGCTTAACCAAGTATGGTGCCAAGGAGGTTTAAAAAGCCACATCCCATCATACAGTGGACTCTAAATCTAGTGTTGGACTCTTTATGGGCAATCTCCTTTGCCTGCCCAAAATACAAAAGAAAAAAATGATAGGGCTCCTTTGATATGAAAATGGATCATTCTTACTTTTTTAATAGACTTTACATTACAATTCAATGGAGTTTGTAAAATACATGATAATGGTATAGATCTCTTAGTATATACCATCATGGTAGTCTACTGCAAGTCCTAACATATGAGCTTATATCAGCGATATATTTATTGTAATAGTTCATATATATGGATATATTGCTGCCACTGAAGTAAAAGAGAGTTTTGTCACTAGCCTTTGAGAGAAAATATATTCTTGTCAGTTTTGGACTGAGCAAATAAGCAAGGAAACATACATAATAGCACTGGGTTTGTTAATGGCAGCATAATTATGCTCAGGTCAGGTCTGTGGCATTTTGAAATACTACTTGACTTTCTTTTAAATGATTTTACATGTACATATATATATAAAAGAGACATTGTGCCAGTAAAATTTCCAGTTTTCAGCAGTGATGTCGGTTGGACTGACTACCTGAAGGTCTGTGTTTACTTTTGGAGCTAACAACGGGCTTTTATCAGTTACTTAACAGCAGTCTTAATTTTTTATAGTTCTTTTGGAAAACAAATTTTCTCTGATAAAATATAGTCAAAGAAAAAAAATATAACAGTTGTATTCGTCTTCAGTGGCAGACACATCCACTCTTCTCATCAGAGCTCAGCCAGTGGTGCCAATAAAATTTCCTAATCCTAACCCCTCAGATTAATGAATTGTGGTTCACACTGTGTTACAATTTCACTTTAACATTGCATTTTTTTCTTTTTTTTTTTTCAGTGCTGATCCAGAGACAGTGTTAACACACATCAAAAGGGATTTATTCCACTCTTTATTGAGCAGATGGCAGATAGAGAACTGTGTGAGTGAAAAATAATATAGCTTGGGTGTGTGCTTACTGATATTAGCTGGGCTAACAGTTCTCAAGCTCCATTATGTGTTCGTGTCTTGGGGTATGTGTTTTATGAGGATTCTGTAGTTCAGCAACCCATTGAGATGTAAGTACATGAAGCAAATTTTTCCCTGTCAAATGCATGCTAAAGTTAAAAAGCAGCTGGTTTAGTTCAAACAAAACTTTACTGTCAGTTTGGGCTCACCTCTGCTTACCTTGAAGGTCAACACAGGAAAAACACACGCACACATCTACGCAAACAAAGATTCCAAATGGCAGTCTTTATTGCAGCTTTCCTGAAGATTTTTGGGGTTCTTTTGGTTTGCTTTTTCTAACAGCTACCTCTTCTCCCATGTTCAGGGCACCTGGCAACCTCTCTACTCACACAGGCCACAAGGACCAGGTAAATAGCCAGGATTACGTCAGACTTCAGATGATCTCCTTTATGCTACAGTACTTGCTGCAACTGATTTTTCATTAAAAGCCAGAGGAGAGTGCTACAAACACCATTATATACAAATGTACAAAAACATTAATACCTGAGATGCAAAAGGACAGAAAAGAACTCAACTATGTTAGACTAGTCTATATTAGGACATACAGTCTTCTCTTGTATCTTGCCTTAATAAAGTTACTATATGAATTTGTGATAGGACTTTAGAAAGGGCTTAGAGACTATAAAAATGATCCAAATATAAAGTCCCTCTTTAAAAACATGTAAGTGTGATACAGTTCATGAAGACTGTGAAAATTCAGTAAAACATGTCCATTTTCTATAAGGATATGTTAAGCTAAAGGTTCAGTTATCAGGTAATTAAATGGCAACATCGGCATGAGTTGTCATATAATTGCCATGCAGTATTTCACATTAGCCATTGGCACCATTTTTATATTATTTACATGGAAAAACTTGGTAAGTGTGTGGCCCTGAGCAAGATTTGAGCTGTGATAAAGAGCTTTCTCTTATGTTCTGTTGATGCAAATAGGATTTAATTTCCATTAGCCATTATAGAATCATAGGGTAGAATCATAGCATATTACCCTACCAATGTGTGACACAATCAGGATAGCAGTGCTAGCTTGTAAAATTCTTGCAGAATATCCTTTAAAAAAACAGCACGGCAACAGTGACAACTTCAGCTTTTGAGTGTTCCATCCAGGCAAACTTTACATGAGTATGGATCCTTGTAGCCAGGGTTAATGTTAGAATGGAACAGTCGAAGACCCAGTTGGCATACCTGTAGCATGTCTGTGTGCTTGTATTAGCTTTTTTGGCATTTTCTTCCACACAAAATTTACTCTGGGGTTTTGGTTTGGTTTTTGTTGGGTTTTTTTAATTTTTTGATTTATTTTTCTTTTAATTTGAATGCACAATTCCTTACACCAAAATCACTTGGCTGAGACTTTTTTGCTTGGAATTTGCTTCAACTTGGATGCCATACCTACTATAACACACTACATACTACAGAAAAAAAAGCAAAACTTTTCGTTTGTCCTGTTGCATAATGCTGTGTAAGAATTGAATGGAAAGAATTGAAATATAATCTTACTGTAGCAGAATTACATCCTAACTTACTGTTTTCATAGCATCGAAATTAACTATGTGTATGATACCACACAGAGGTTTATATTTCAAGGTAAGAAATCTTACAATATCCAAATGTGAATCCTTCACCTTACTTTTCAATATTTTCAGTATTGGACCAGTCCTTACATGTGCTACTGTCATAATGCTTCTTAAGAAGCCTTTCTGCAAACTGCTTAACAGGAGAGAAATTATTTTAATGAGTCATCTTTGCGTGTTCTTCCAGCTGCCTAGTGGCATGCCTGACAAGCCTTCCAGTTTCATTCTTGTGTGTATCTGAAATATTTTCTGCTTATTTCTTTGGTAACCCTAGAGAGAAGGGTTATTAAATTCTGACAAATCTTCACACTTGTCATCCATGCTTTCCGTTGAAGAGCTTGTACTTCTCTAAACCGTTTGTGTTCAGATATGCTTGATATATGCATGTAAGACTTCTAATGTATCATAAGGTAGTAAACAACCCTTGATTTCTAAATTTTATTTCAATGTAGTAATTTTATTTTTCTGCAGATCAGTCCATGTGTGCAGAGACCTAGAAAGGACATTTTAGCGGATGTTCCTGTTCTCTTTTTTTTGCTTTTAGATTTCATGTCACTCTCATGTCACTCTAAAATGGTCTGCACAACCTGTCTACAATGTAGATACACAGTCATTTCAAAGTCAATAGACTGGGTTTTTTTATAAAGGGATATGAAGTTTATAGCATATTCAATTAGGATGTAATTTGATTTAAAATACAAATTTGCATGTGTGTTTGCATTCAGAAAAGTAAATTTCTCTTGCAGGTGTAGCTGGGATTTGAAAATGTAATTTTAAAGGCTGGGTGTTGATATCTTTGATTTTTAAAAAATATTTATCAAATGCTAATAAGGATTAGCATATAACCTTTTTTTTGAAGATGTGATGCATTTCATGACACTAACAAAGAATGACCAAAATATTATTGTATTGTATTTGAGCATTTTTTCCTAAAGGCATCAAACAAGTTAGAGCATCATTGTGTTAAAAACAATAAAAACATAATAAATAATAAGCCACACTATGACCTAAGAATTGCTTTAATAAAATAACACTTAGAATCAAAGATGTATCTTCCGTATAATAAGGTGTAAGATATCTTTGTATTTTCAGTTCCGGAGAGTCAGGGATTACTCTTTTTCAGCTCACTGTTCTTTTGAGCTTGTATGCCTGCATAGCTAATAACAAAAACAATCTGTAATAA